>CM029565.1:3397132-3514067 GCA_017309665.1 Coelopa frigida | reverse complement strand
TTTTTCCAAAATTTCCCATGTGGGAATTTTCAAGGGAAATTTTTTTAAACATTAATTTTTTCGTAATTCTTGAAAAGTTAAAGTTATTTAAGAGTTTTTGTGGTTTTTCTAAAATTTCCCATGAGGGGAATTTTGCAAGGGAAATTTTTAAAATACCTTCGTAACTTTCTTTAGTTAGTTTCGTTGGTAGTTTTACTTCTCTAATTTCTACTTCTCTCCTTATGGAAACATCACCTTCAATCCGAAATATTTCACTCCACACCAAATTCTCACCTGGAAAGAAAGAGAAAAATTATGTTTAAATAAAATGTCTCATATGGAAAAGTTTCAAAATGCAATTCAATTGTTTCTAATGAATGGGGACAAAAACACAAACATGTTTACTCTGTTTGATCTGTGTCTGGTTGAAGAAATCGAAAGCTCGAGCGAAAAGTGTGAAGATTTCGTCATCATGGCAGCTTAGAGTAACAAAAACAACAACTACAGCAAGAAAAAGTTGACAACAACAACAACGAGTAACAGTTGACAACAAGAGAGAAAAAAATTTACCCCCATCAACCATCAATAGGAACCGAAAATCGTGCTTTTTTTTAGAAAAAACTTCAAAAGTCTCAACTCCACACCTCGTTCACTCTTCACTTCACCACACCTTCCGCCTCATCCACCTTTTTTTCACCTGCCACGCCTTGTTGGAAGCGTCCGTCAAATATACCGTTAATTAGTAGTGCAAGCAAACTTAACGAAACTTTCGATCAGCAACGAAAAAAAAAAAAGCGACATGAAAAAAATCGAAACAACAAAAAATCGAAACAAAACGGGAGAAAAGGCTTCAAAAAGAAACGTTTGCACTTTCGAGGAAACGTCGGACGTGGTTTTATTTCGAGAGTTAAGAGGGAAGAGGTGCATGGAGTAGGTGAACTCCCCTTAACCCTCTAATTACCCATAAAAAACCACAACCGATTTTTCCCCTTCTTCATTCCCCCCACTCGGCTTCGAAAAGAATCGCAATCACCAAATGAGAGAACAAAGAAAAAATAATAAACAAGTCTTCGTCAGTCAAGGGTTAAGCTGCACGCACATGAATTTTCACAGAAATTTAAAACACAATTGTAGAAACAACAAAAATCACTACAACAACAACCTCAACTGCAACTGTAACAAAATTCGTCGAAAAAACGCATTCGTCCAATAAGTTTTTTCTTTGTCTACTTCTTCCTCTACTTCTGTTTTGTTGCCTACTGCAAAGATTTGAATTTTCAGTTCGGTGCTTCCTCCTTCTTTTCTTCTTCTTTTTCTGCTCCGATCTCCCCTAGTTTCTTCTTCTTCTTATGGTGCGTGCGCTTCGCTTCGTTGCACAATTCTTTATCGCTCTCTCTTTCACTCTCTCTGTCCCTCTTTCACCATCTCTCTCTGTCTCATCCCATCCACCTGTTCGCGTTGGGCTTTCGTTTTGTTGTTCTTGTTGCATTCATTACCATTGTTGTTGTTATTGCATTCATTACTATCGTTGTAGTTGTTGCAGTAATTTGAGTGTCTTCATTATTGCTTTGTCTTTGTTTTTTTGTTGTTGTGGCATGCATTGAATGTTGTTGTTGTTGTTATTGTAACCTGCATGAATGAATTTTTTTATTTTATCTATTCATGAGCATTGTTGTAGTTGTTGTTATTGCGCTTGCAGTAGTTGTTATTATTGCGGTTGTTGTTGTTTTTTTTTTTCTTTTCTGTTCATGCGTTCGTTCGTTTCTCTTTTGTGAGTTTTTTGTTTTGTGCTTCTTTCTTCTGTGTTTTGTTGTTTTATGCATTTTCTCAGAACTCATTGTTGTTGTTGTTGTTGTTGTTGTTAGGAAATCATCATGGTTGCGAGAGTGTATATTGTTGTTGTTGTATGTAGTTGATCGTTGTTCGTTGTATGTCGTTGTTCGTTTTTATTTATTGTTGCACACAATTGGCTCCCGGCTGTCTCTCGAGGTGCGTCGAAGGAAGTCGCCGTCATCGCCGTCGCCTCCAAAATGTGGGCCACACGTGGGACCTGCTCGTCTCATCCCGCGTCTGTCCATATGGCTGTCTGTCTGTCCATCTCTGTAGCTGTCTATCAGTCCATCTTCGTATACGCTGCTAGCTGCATTTTTGTATGTGTGCATTTGTAAAGAATGAAAAATGGCTTCGACTTCCTATCTTTATTTCGAAATCGCAAAGAAAAATGGGGGGATTTTTATTTTTCATCCCAATTGTAAATGTTTTTGTTCAAAAGATGAAATAAACTACCATATGAAATTATAAAATAAACCACTTTATTTTGAGAAAATTTATTTTTAGGAAAATACTATTTTATTTATTTAATTTTTTTGAAAACATTTATTTAAAATATTTTAGTTTTCTATTTTTAATATTTTGGTTTTTAAATGTTTTTATTTCAATTACATAGTTTTTGATAATATATTGTTATTATTATTTTATTTTGTCATTTGTTGAATGTTTAAATTCATATTTTCCCCACTTTCGTTACAGAGTGAAATTTCACCCAATCTCTGCCGACCAAGGAGTAAAGAAGAAGGAAGGAGGAAGGAAGGAAGAATGAGGAAATCGTAACAAGGGCTCCGTGAAGGACTTTCGAGGATGTGGAGGATGTTTTGAAACTGAAGGGTTCCTCTGGCCCTCTCGAGAGTTCGGGGGAGCTTCTCGAGAAAAATTACCAGCATTTCATATGGTGAGTGAGGGAAAACGAGAAGCGAAAAGGGTTAAAGAAAGGAACGGGGTTGAAGCGAGACGGGGAAGAACGTGGGTCCCCAATTGGAGGAAGTTGTTGAGGCAGAAGTCGAGAGCTCCTTGGAGAGGGCAATTATCTTAAAAGGAAACATATTGTGTGATTTTTCTGATAAAACTCGTTGCAGATTTCGGAGAAGTTACAAATTTGATATAATTTTATTTTATTATTGTGATCAACAATTTCACAAAAATACAAATTTTTAAAAAGTTAAATTTATTTCAATTTCAAATTCTTGAAATTGTTGAAAAATCAAAATGTTGAAAATGTCTCTCTTTGCCTCGAGGAGGAGAGCTTTTTCGAGCGAACGATCGATCAACGCATGAAAAGCTCTGTCTCTTTCGCTCTGGGGTTCGCTGCAAAAGCTGCGTGCGGCGGATTCGCACGCACTGCGCGATGTGCGTGAGCAGCGACGTCGTCGATCGTCGGACCCCCCTCGCTCCCCCTCCACCATCGTTGCTCCACGAACCAACCCAACGCAGTCGTTCCTCGTCGTAGTCGTCGTTTATTCCTCGTGTCTCGTCGTTGTCGTCATCGCTATCGTTGTCGTCGTCGTTTGTGCGTTCGGCTTCCGACGCATGCTTCGTTCGGGTTCTGCGTTCGTTGCAAACGACTACGACAACGATCGCCAGTCGACACGAAGCTTTTTCGTTTGAGGTTTGTTGTAATTTCTGTTGTTGTAAGTTGCTGTTGTTTTTGTTATTTAGTTTATTTGTGTTGTTGTTGTTGACTGGCGTGATAATCGGTGGTCGGTCGTTTTTTTCTCTCTCTTTCTCTCTGATTAATTATTGTTTTTGTTGCTGTTGGCGTTGCCATTGCGAAGCTCAGCCCACATGGCGAGCGACAACGTTGTTGTTGTTCTTGTTTTTGGTGGTGGTGGTTTGGGGAGCCCGAAGCTCACGTATCGATCGTCGCGAGTGGCGGTGCGTATACGCAACAACAATAATAACAACAACAATAATATCACCAACAACAACAGCAATAACAATATCACCAACAACAACAACACGAACAACATTGCGAGAGTCATGTGTAATCGCTGCGTGCGTGCGTCTGTATGTGTGTGTATATATTTCTTTTTTTTCTCTGTTGGTGTTGGTGTGTATTTGTGCGAGCGAGTGTGAGCGATTTTTTAATCACACGCACACCAATGCAATTCACGCACTTCCCCCTAGGTCTACGAATTTTTTAGATTTTTGTTGTTTTTTTATTATTATTTTTTTGTTGTTGCTTTAGCTTGAGCGCAACCTTGTTGTGCAGTTGTTGTTGTCGTCGTCTCGCTTTATTGTGTAGCGAAGTCGGCTGATATCGCTGATGTTTTTGTTATTGTTGGTGTTGTTGTTGTTGCTGCTGCTGCTGCTGCTGCGACCGAAAAAATGCGTTGCTCACGCGTTTTATTTCCCTCTCTCTTATGCTTCCCCCCGATCCTCCCTCTCTCTCTTTCATCCTCTTACTCTGTCCTCCATGTTTTTTTTTTCGGTCGAATTTTTGTGCTTTGAGCTTTTTTCTATGATTATGCTATATGTATAGTGTTGTAGTTTTACTTGTTGTTTTTGTTATTGTTGCATTTGTTGTTAGAAATATTATTATTGCTGCTGCTGCTACAGCTGTTGTTGTTATTGTTGTTGTCGTTGTTGTTTTGTCGTTCGTCCGATTTGACTGTGCGAACTCAAGGTTTTTCGCTTGCCCCCAGACCCCTTCAACCCGCCCCCTTCACCCCGCCCCCCTTCGTCCACTTGCCCCTCTCCCCCTCGTCGCTGTTGCCGTGCACGCACTTTCCGCGTCCCTCGGGGTGGGAGGGGGTCGAACTCGATTTGAGTCGGCGGCCGTCGTCGTCGCTGCTGCCGCTTCCGCCTCGTCTGACGTCTGCCCCCGTTGTCCCAAATTTTTCGGGAGGCTCAGCTTTTTTTTTTGGGGCCAATTAAAATGTTTTTTCTTCTTCTATTTCTTCTCTCTCTCTTTCTATTTGGGGCCTCGTAGGGAATTTTGTTGTTGCTGTTGAATGCGTCGATTGCTGACACAATCTCTGAACTATGCGTGAATTTTGCGTTAAAGTTTGTATGATGGCGATTCTTGTTGTTGGTATAGTCGAAAATGTTGTTGTTGTAGATATGGTCGTCATTGTTGTTAGAGTTATGCTCGTGTGTAATTGTTGTTGTCGTTGTTGCTACTGCTCCTACTATTATTACAATTATTATTATTACTTTTTTATTCACTGATGTTCTTCTGTCTGCATTTGGATTTGTGTGCGTTTTTAATTAAACTTCGCTCGATTGACGATGGTTCATCGTTATTGTTGTTGTTATATTTTTTTTATAAATATATGTATGTAATTCTTTGATGATAACATTTCTAATAACATAATCAACAACATTTATATTTGTTGTTATATTTTTTGTCTCTCATTTAATCCTCTTCACATGCTCATATATTGTTGTAAATTACACTTGTTGTTGTTTTTACAGCTGTCTCTGTTTCTGTTCTGATAAATAAGAACAGCAACAACAATAGTAATATTTCATGTGATGTAATTTTTCATCGTCATCGTGGCCACGAAATTTGTGAGCCAAAAGAAAAACAAAAAAAAAAGTTCCTTTAGCATGCGGCTCAGCAATTTGACTTCTCGCTTCACGAATTGATTTTCAATGAAGTTTTTCAGTTTTTTATTTATTTTTTTATTGAATTGTTTTTGTTACTTTTGCTAGCCATTTTTAAATTAATTTAATTATTTGATTAATATTTGTAAGAGAAAAATTATTGAATTTAAATGAATATGTTTTGTACTATTTGTTTTATTTTTAAAAATATTTTTAGTTTTATTTTTTAGGTTTAAAATTATGTTTTTGTAAGTTTTAAATTTTATTAATTTTAATTTTGAAAGTTCAAATTTTTTCAAATAATTTAGTTTATGATATTTTGAAAATCATGAAAAGGGAAAGAGATTTGAATTTTTATCATTTGTTCTTAAAATATAAATATTTTCGATTTTTTGCTTTTTATTTCTCCAAAATCCTCCTTTCAGGATCTCCTTCAGTATATGAATTTAGTTTCTATCTATCTATCTTTCTCTATTCTCTTCGTTTTCCTCTCCCTCTATTTCGCCTCTTTTTCATTCTCCCACTTTCATTCCCTCTCCATGCATTTGACAATCGTTCGGGAGTGATTTATTTTCATCTTTCAATGTTTTCACAAGATCTGTTATTTTTATTATTTTTCGCTTTTTTCACAACAATATTTCTGTTGTGTTGTTATTGTTAACATTCTTGTTTGTTGTTGTTTGGCGAAATCGTTTTTGCTTCATTTTTTGTAGATTTTTTCTTAATTTTTCTTTCTTTTTTTTCAATGGTTTTTTCTTTGCTTCAACTTTGGCTGGTGCTTTTCATGATGATGATGATGATGTTCTCATTGTTGTTGTTTTTGTGTTTATGTCTACGCATAGGCCTAGTACAATAATAACAACAACAACAAATACCATCATCACCCAAATGGTATGGATACATCTGCAATTCACATCTATACACACAAATGCAAACACACAAATACAAACACATACACATACGCACTCAGTCTGCGAAGTGAATTTGTAGAGCTTTTCGTTTTTGTTGCTTCATTGTTGGTGTTGTTATTGTTGTTATAGTTGTTGTTGTTTTTTTCGTATGTTGATTCGTTTTCGGAGCTGATTCATATTTGTTTTTCTAGATGTGGTTGTTGTTGTAGATGTTGTTGTCGCTTTTGTTGTTCTTGTAGTAGTGGTTCTTCTTCTTGTTGTTGTTGTTGTTCTTGCTTTTTCACTCCGTCGTTCGTTCGTTCGTTCATTCGTTCGCTGGGTGCGGCTAAGTTTTTGCATGATCTCTCTATGTATTTGTTTATGCTGGGGCCACATGCACATGCCCCATAAGTGTATGTGTGTGTGTGTCTGAGTGCTCGTGTGTTTGTTTATCAGAGTGCCGCAGCAATGTGTGTGTGTGTGTGGATGGATTAATGTAAATGTGTGCGTGTGTGTGAGTCTAATATTTGCACAAATAGAAACGCATTTCGTGGATTTTTTCTCCTCTCCATCAATCGTCGTCTGAGGCACACGAAAAAAAAAACGAAACCCTCCACCCTTGTCAAACAGTGGGTAGAGATGGTGAAAAACAACAACAATTACAACAACAAAAACAACATTTACAACAACAAAAACAACATTTAGCAACAACAAAACATCTACCACAAAGAGACCCAAGGAAAGTTTTTCACAAGTTCTGTTGCTTTTTTCCCATTTTTTTTTTTCACGCTGCATGATTTTCGTTCAAGGAGCGAAAGAGATGGGTAGATCGAGATAAATGAGAGTACGTTAAAGAAGAAGAAGAAGAAGAAAAGAGTGACGAATGTGGTTTTGTGGAAAAAGAAGAAGAAAAATATATCTATCTATTGGATGCAACTTCCGGCTTCTCTAATGAAGTTTTTGCTTTGCTGGGAAGTGAGAACTTTATTTTCAAAATTTAGTTATTTTAATGAATTTTAATTATGTTAATGGATTTTCATTATTGCAATGAATATTTATTATTTTAATGAATTTCAATTATTGTAATCAATATTTCTTATTTTAATGAATATTTCTAATTTCTTTATAATTTTTCTTATTTCAATAATTTTTAATTTTTGTAATTAAGTTTTTCTAATTTTTCTTGAATTCAAGAAGCAAATTCTCGTCCACCATATGGCAATCGTCGTCTTTCGCATGCTGGTGGCAACCCTGGTCAGAAAGACCCCCAAAAAAAAAATCAAATCGCATGACGTAGTTTCTTCTTCTTGTTGTTGTAGGGCTTGTTACATTATGATTTTGTTGTTGTTGCTGTTGTTGTGATTTTAATAATTACAAAATTAATCATTGCTTTTGTTATTCTACTTTTTTCTATTGTTGTTGTTGTTGTTGTTAATGTTGGCATTCATTCGGAAACGCACAGCAAGACACGTGATTTCAAAACATTTTTCTTTCCACAAGCTTGTTGTGGTTGTTGTTGCTGTTATTATTGTTGTTGTTGTTGTTGGTGCTTAACAAACAAGTGCGTATTAAATACAACAAGTACTAGTGCAACAACAATAAGTACAACAAATAAAAACAACAACAACAAAATGTACAACAACAACATTGCATTACAGAGCTTCGCACGCTTCACAAAGTTTTTCCCCCAAAAAATCTCAAACTGCGTATGGAAATGTGTGCAACACGCGTGAGGCCGGAAAAAAGACAAAAAAAAAAACAACAATAACAACAACAAAAATAACAACAACACCAAAAACGACAACGATATTAACACCAACAACAACGTGAAAAAGTGAAAAAAATTACGCATAAAAAAGTAACATATTGTTGTTGGTGGGGATTTTGTAGTTGTTGTTGTTGTTGTTTAGTGGTTGTTGCAATGTAGTTGTTGTGGTGGTGGTAGTGTTGTTGTTTCTAGTTGTTGTATAGTAGTAGTAGTATAATGTAGTTGTTGTTGTTTTATTGTACTAGTTGTTATTGTATTTTCTAGTTGGTATTATTGTAATTTCTATTGCTAATGTTGCTGTTGTTGTTGTTGTTGTGTGCATTTAATTAAATGCGGAAGACCCTACCTACAACAACAACAACTACAATAACAAATAAAACAACTACAACAACCATATATAAAGGGCAAAGAAAATGGATGGTTGGGGGGGGGGGAAGCAAGCGAGCGTTTGGGGGGCGAGCGACGACTGAAGGGCGAGCGGCAGGCGGTGGAAAAGTAGGTCACGCCGAGCGAACGCAACGGCAGCGACAGCAACAACGACAGCGACGATGGCTGCGACGATGACGACGACGTCAGCAGCAGCAGCAGAGGCAACGGTCGAAATTTTGGGTCGGTTTCGTTGCGTACGAATTTTCGTCACTGATGGAGAGGGAGGAGGAGGCGTGAAGAAGGAAGTGAGAAAGGGAAAGATAGAGAGAGAGAGAAAGAATAGCAATAGAAATAGAAAAATGTTGAACTTATAGTTTTCCTTTCGAAAACGCATGGCGAACGAAAAATAAAATTGGAAAAAATTAAATTTTCATTGTTGTACTTGGAATAGTTGTTTTTAATGGCAAATTTTTAACAAATTAATAAAAATAAACACTATTTTAAAAAATCATATTCTAAGTAAGAAATATTCCAGAAAAATTTATATTTATATTTTATTCAAGTCAGATTATTTATTTAAAATAACGGACATAAAATGTAATTTCATTTATTTCAAAACAGAATTTATTTATCAAAATTGGATATTGATTATTCAATTCAGGACTTTATTTATTTATTATCGTACTTTAGTCATTCAATAACGGACGTTATTCATCAATACCGAAATTTATTTATTCTATAACGGATTTTATTCATCAATAACGAACTTCTTTTTGATCAATAACAGACTTTTTCAATATTTTCCCCCCGAATCGATAAATGTTTAATGTAAAAAAAAACTCACCTTTAGTCAGCGATTTCCGTGCGATTTCCAACGAGATCCCAGAATTTCTCGGACCAGGATGAATAAGTTCAGTAAATTTAGTCAATTTTCAGGTGATTCTTTCTCAAGTCTGAATTCGAAAGTTTTTTCTGTCTTCACTTCTTTAATTAGATCACTTATTTTTTTTTAATTATTATTATTTTTATTTCAAACCGAAACGAAATTTTTATGCAATTTAACACGTACACAATTAGTAGTTGTTGTTGTTACTGCTGCTTCTTTTGTTGCTATTATCTATCGATGTTGTTGTTGCCGTTGTTGTTGTAATTGCTTGTGTATGTGTTATTGTTGTGTATTTTATCCAAACCAATAATTTTGAAGATTTATCAAATTTTTTAAAAAATCAAATTTTGCGATGATTTTTTTTTGCTGCTTTTGCTTTTTGTTTACGTTATTATTACAGTTGTTGTAGTTGTTGTCAGACCAAAGTTCGTTTCAATTTGTCGTCGTTAATTTTTCTCCTGTTGTTGTTTTTATTTTTCAATCGAAATCTAATTTCATCCAAATGTTTTTTTCGTTTTATAATTTCAAATTTTAACTTTTCTGCAAAAAAAACACGAATTTCCAAAAGTTTTGCGTTTTTATATGATTTTTGAATTCTAATTATTTAATTTTGAAAATTTTGTCGTCGAACATTTTTCGAAAAGTCTTTTTTTCCATTTATTTCCGCACTTCTCTCTGCATCATGTCGATGATGTGATTGTTATTGCAGACTCAGTTGTTGTTGCGGATGTTGTTGCTAATTTTGTTGTTGTTGCAGTCGTCGCATTTCCCGGCATCTGATGGGCGGAGAAAAGTTCGTGTTGCGTCGACATCTTCACGCGCTCAGCTCTGAAAGAGACGGAGAGAACAAGGCGGTCAGCGAGGGGCGTGGCGAAGGGGGCGGCCGAGTGAGTTTTGTGCGTGTGGAGGGGGCGTGGTGGAGTCGGGGGCGGTGAGGAGCACCCGAACGAGCAGTGGAAAGTTATTCAAAAAGTTGTAAAAATTAAAAAAAACGGGAGTTCCTAAAAATAATGATCAAAAAATATCAAAAATAAAAATAGAAAGTCTTTTTTTATCTTTCTATTTTTATTTTATACAATGGTAAAAAAATTAAAAACATAAAAATAAATATTTAAAATTCGAATATAAAGGATTTCCAAAATTCAAAAATCAAAAAATATCAAATAAAAAATACAAGAAAATGAAAAAAAAAAAATAGAAAAAATTAAACAAATCAAAACAAAATTAAATTCTAAAATTCAAAATTTAGGGATTTCCAAAATTCGATGATAAAAAAATAATTCGAAGATAAAAAATTAGAAAGATAAAAAAAGATATTGAAAAAAATTTCAAAAATCAAAAATAATACAATTAAATATCAAAAAATCCAATGATCGAGTTATAAATATCCGTTAGCAAAAGGAAAAAAATGCTTTGTATGAAATTCCTTAATGAAACAAGATTTTTGGAATTCGAATTTATCAAATGTGTAATAAAAAACGAATAAAAATAAGTCCGATAATTCTCGAAAATATTCCAGAGATTGAGTGAGTGAAAAATGAAAACTGGGATCAAAATTTAAATTGAATTTTAAATGTGAGTTTTCTACGATTTCTATTAATCAAATTTAGATAGTTTGATAATGCTTCAATAATGAATTAACAAAAAATTAAGTTAAAAAAAAAATCTCCTTCAATATTGAATTAACAAAACATTAATTTAAAAAAAAAATTCAAATAAAAATCTGCGTCATTCGAAATCCTTCGCCAGATGCATCCATCAATCCTTCAAGGACCTCGTCTTCCTCACGATATTCACACAAAAATCACAAAGTCGCAGTTTCACAAAATGATTCAGTAGAGTTTGCGAGTGAAAGAGAAGGGCGAGAGAGAGTGAAAGAGAAGGGAGAGATAGAGTGAAAGAGAAGGGAGAGATCGAGTGTCTGAGGGAGAAAGAGTGTCAGAGGGAGAAAGAATGAAGGGGTGGAGGTCGCCGAACGGGGTGAAACACGAAAATGCTAATTTGAATCCTCGACTCGAGTCCTGCGAATGCATCGTCGGCTGCACCTCGGGTGGTGCTCGGTTTATTATTATTATTATTTCTTTTTTTTTTTTTGTTTTTCTAATTCACAATGCAGTTCACACATACACACACATGCATCACGAGCAAGGGAGGGGAGAGAGACAAACACACACACACACACACACACATACACACGCACGTGCACAAGAGGGTTGTTGTTCGACGAGGTTCGTCCTGGCTGCAACCCAAGGGCGCAAAAGTCCTTTGATTTGTCGCTCATTCATTCATTCATTCATTCGGTCGTTCATTCTTTCTTTTTATTTATTTATTATTTATTTCTTTATTATTCATTTCTTTATTTTCTTTCTCTCGTCGTATTTATTTCATTTTCATTTCGTTTGAAGCTTCTTGAAGCCTCTTCTCCTTGTTTCATCTTCCTTTCTTTGGAGTTTCTCATTCTCTGTTCTTCAGCTTAGATGTTTCGATATTCTTCATTATTTCATTTTGAAATAAATTTTTTTGCTTTTTAATTATATTTTTTTATTTATTTATTATTTTTATTTAAATTCTTCCTTCTTCGTTATTTTTTCGATCTCAATTATTTTTGTAATTTTTTAGATAATTTTTTTTCTTCTTCATTATTTTATTTTATAATATTTTTCAAATAGCAATATTTTTTTGTTTCATATTCAAAATTTTTCTTCATTATTTTTTTTATCGTCGTATTTTTCCATTTGATCTTCATTATTTTATTGATCGATCTTTCATTATTATTTTCTTCATATCGTTATTTTTCTAACTTCGTAGTATTTTTTCTTCTTCGTTTTTCTCTTTCATTTCTCTTCTTTGTTGTATTTTTTTTTTTTTGTTGTTCATTCTTCGCTGTATTTTTTTCCCATTCATGTTGTTGGATTTGTTGTTGTAATAATGCAGACTTTGAGCACGCGGCCACACGCATCAACCCTCCACAACAACAACAACAACTACAAGTCATAACAACAACATGAAAGGACGACGACAACGACGGGTGGCGAAAGAGAGGTGGAAGAAAAACGTGTAGAGGAGCGAAGAAGAAGAAGAGCGCGCGTGTATATGCAAGTGTGTGTGTGTGTGCGAGTGCGTGTGCGTGTGAGCGAGACGGAAACAGCCGAATTTCCGAGTTTGACATTTGACAAAAGCTTGCGCCGCTGATGCATTGCGTACGGATGGATGCAGGGGCTGGGATTTTGTATCTGGCGGATACAGTTTTTTCCCGCAAGTTTTTCGCATTTTTTCAATTTCAGTTTTTGGGATTCGGAAATTTTTGTATTTTTCAATTCTGTTTTCTGTATCCACGCAATAATCCTTCATTGTTTTTTAAAACAGTGTTTTTTTTAATTTTTCACATTTTTATCTCACAGATATATTTTCGAATTTTAGTTCAGTTCATCTCACAGATATATTTTTTGATTTTTAGTTCAGTTCATCTCACAGATATATGTTCAATGTTTAGTTCTCTGCATCTCACAGATACATCTCACGATTTCTACATTTTAAATTTATATATTTTCAATTCACTTCAAATTCATTTCCAATGTTAATTAATCCATATCCGCACGATACTCAGCACCAAGCACTGTATCCGTCAGGCCGCGTGTATATCTCGCAGATACCTGCGTGTGTATGTGCCTCTCGATGATGCATGCATTCGAATCTCACGCACTTTTCCGTAGTCACACAACATCCGCATCCGCAAGTTACACTTGGGTGTATCTTGTATCTGAGAGTTTGATTTGCCACTTGTTTCACACGCGAAGATACAATTTTACACTGAGAACAATTCCGGGGAAGGGAAGGGGAAGACAAAGAAGGGAACACGAAGAAGAAGAAGAAGAAGAAGAGGAAGAATAAGAGGAAGGAAGAGGCTTTTGATGATAATAATGAGGATGATGATAATTATTATAAGGGGGAATCCGGGAGGTGGAGACATTTACGTTTCTCTCAATTAGCCGCACGCTCCGCATATCCATTCGCTTGCCGCTGCCGTATCCGCTGCAAGTGGTATCCGTCAGATACGCCGCTCACTTCCTCGGCGCCTCCGGGTGCAGGACGAAAGCGAAGAAACCGCGACAACGAAGACGCGGTCGCGAACACCGAAGACGACGACGTCGACGACGACGACGGCTTTCCGCGATTTTCGACTCCTTCCTGTCTGTCGTTCGTCTGTCCGTCCGTCCGTCGTTCGCTTTTCGCGGCCGACAGCGAACGAGAAAGGAACAAAAAATAACAAAAATAAAAATAACTATTTTTTCGCTCCGAAAACTTTTGCGCGATTTCGTTATTTCGTTCGCACGGTTTTTTTTTTTTTTGCTGCGAACCGAATTTTATTTCGAACGCAACTTTATTTCGATTCCAGAACGGATTTTTATACTCGATTTTTTCTCTCTCTCTCTTTCGATTTTATCTTGTGCTATTTTATCAAATTTCTCGTTGCTTGAATTTGCGACGATTTTGTTGTTGTTGTAATAGTGCCAATTATTTGTTGTTGTGTTGATGGATTATTTTTTTTTCTTCGTATTTTTATTTAATTATTTTTCTTGTTGGGTGTTTGTGTTTTTATTTGTATTTATGTTTTTTATTTGTGGTGATTTTTTTGGAACTGAGTTTGAGTTGAAAATCAGAAAACGTTACGAGACGAGTGCACAACCAACTGCTGCGAGCGCGCACCTCCGAAACCTAGGGCCGAATAGACGAGCATGAAATTCGTGAGTTGCGTTTTTGGCCCACAAACCAGCGGCCGTCGCAGCCACCACAGTCGACGACAGCTCGAGCAGCGGCTGCGACGTCGCTGCCGACGACGACGCCAAACACACAACCACCATCGTCGTCGCCTTCGTGGAATCGCCGAGAGTCGGTCGGTCGCAGCGAATGCGACGAAACGCAGCCGACCATCGACCGAGGGGGAGCGAGCGAGAGAGAACGTGTTGGCGCCGTCGACAGAGAGAGAGAGCGAGCGAGTGGCGGCCTCGCTCGGCTGCAGCTTTTGTCGTCTGTCGCAAGTTGTTCGTTTTTTCGTTCATTCGTTCGCTCGTTTGTTCGTCGTGCGATTATGTGTTCGTGTCCGCTCTCCGCTGCAAGGCGACTCCACGAAATTCCTCTCTCTCTCTCTTTGAACACAAGAGTGTGCATGTGTGTGTGTTTGAGAGAGCAGCCTGCAGTCGCCGCCACTCGACGTCGACGCAGCGGTCGCTGTCGCAGCACGCAGCAGGCGGCTGAATTCTGATTAGATTTTCTTGCATTTTGCAACCCTCTCTCGCAGCGCTCGCACGCTCTCTCGGCTGCTCGTCTCTCTCTCTCTCTTTTGGTCTCTTTCTCTGGGAGTCGTTTGTTCGGCGCTCTCGTCGTCGAATTGGAATTCCGTCAGCGTCGTGCTGTGCAACTTTTGCGCTTCGTGTGTCGCCTTCAAGTGACGTGCAGCAAAAATGCTTTTCGTGCAAAAACAAAACGACGAAGAGGGGAACTTCTTTTAGATTTGCCGAATTTTGAAAAATTTGCATTTAATTTGAAATATTGAAAATTTTAATAATTTTGATTATTGGCAAAATTTTGATAATTTAAAAATTTTAATAAAATCCAAATTTTCTAAAATGACAAATTTAATATTGGAAAATTCAATAACTTGAAAATTTAAATAACGTTGACAATTTTAATAAATATAAAATTTAAATATTTTAAAAATAAGACCAATATAAGACCAACCTTCATCCCGATACCATTGATTTTCCTCCCCTTGTGCCGTGAATCAGGTTGAGCAAGGGTTAAAGTGCAGCAGGAGCTCGATTATGCAATCGTGAGAGGACTTCGGGGTGGTTTTGAACCGGATCGGCGGGGAAAATGCAAATTTTGAAAATGTTCTTCTTCCCTATTGTTTTTTATTCATGGCATTCTCCCTGAAGGATCATTTTTATGAAGAGTTCTTTGATGATCGTTCGATGCTAGCAGCAGATTTTAGTCTCAAAAACCACGAGAACTCTTCGCGATTCACTTCTGGAGACCTCGGGAGCCACTGTCGAGGTCTTGAAAGTTTCCTCCAATCGTTGAAAGATGAAACTAGTATTTTAAAACCTATAAAATCAATTAAAGAAGTTCTGAAAACCATCGTCATCCCCTTGGACACTCCCCAAAAGCCCACGATCCCCCCCGAATCTGCCAAAGAGCTTCCAAAATCCCCTTGCAGTTGTCGCCCTGGCGCCTCGTCGTGCGGCAGCCCTGCACGCGATCTTCGTCGAGCCGAAATTCTCATCGATCGTGTGAGAAGAACGAATGTTGGTTTTGTTAGAATGGGATGTTGAAGCGGAAGAAGAGGCGGCGGAAGATGAAAAAGAGGTACAGCAACAGAAGAAGAAGCAGGAGAAGAAGATGAAGAAGCAGGAGAAGAAGAAGAACAAGCAGGAGAAGCAGCAGCAACCGCAGTCGGCGTCAATGGCGGCGACAACGAAATTCAAAGAAGCGAATTCGAGCTTTCGAATGCGGCCGAAGCTTCGACGCAGGGGAAATGCCGACCACAAGAAGAAGACAAAAATGAACAAGAGAGAGCGAGCGCAATAATGCGAGCGAAAAAAAAAATGGGGAGGGGAACGATGAGAGAGCGAGTGCCGCGAAGAGCAAACCACGAAGAGCGTGGCGAAGAAGAACAAACAGAAGAAGTGCGACAGAGCGAATGAGAGAGAGCGAAAAGCTGGCCGAACAGAACGCAGCCGAGAGCTTTGCATTCGCTTTACGCAATCGACGAACACGTGTGGCGAACGACGCAACGACGATGGCGATGGCGACGAAGACGTCGTCGTTGTTGACGAAGGGGACGACGAGTGGGGCGAAGGCAGCCGACGATGATGGCGACGGCGATTGCGAAGTCGCAGAAAATCGCAGCACGAGCGGTCGGTGCTCGGACGAAGGAAGGAGCGAGCGAATGAAGCAGCGAACGACGAACGCATGAAGCAACGAGTGAGCGGCGCACGAACTCGAACTCGTTCGTTGCAGGCGTCGCGCGAGGCCAGACGCAGGTCGTCGTCGTCGTCGCCATTGCGTTGTTCTTGTTGTTGTTGCTGCGTTCCAACAGCCGCTGCTGCCGCTGCGACTGCCGCCCAATGAACAGCGGCGCCAAGTGTTTATTTTTTTCTCTCTGCTTTTTCTCCCTGTTGCTGTTTTTTCTCTCATTGCTTTTGCTGCTTCTTTTCTCATTGCTGCTGTTGTGGTTCTCTCAGTCATTTTTTTCGCTCCCATTGCTTTTGTTGTTTTTGCCTCTCATGTTGCTTCTCTCCCGAATTTCTGTGAACTTTGCGAAAGCTCCACACGAAGTGCGTTCGTCGCACGCTCGTTTGTCGCCGGGCCGACGTTTGTTCGCTCGTTTATTCGGCCTCTCACGCACTCACACTGACGCATCGTGTGCGTTTGTGGTGCGTTGCGTGTAGTTTTTTGTTGTTGTTGTTGTTATTTATGCTGGCTTCGTTCGTCGTTCGGTTTTTTTTTAGGGAAGGGGGTTCGGTGGGGCCGAGGGGGCGTCGGTTGTCGTTGCGTGTGCTGCGCGCTCCACCATTTGAAAGCAACGAGCGCCATTGCAGAATTCGTTCGTCGTCGTCGTCGTCGTTGTAGTTCTTGTCGTTGTTGCTGTTGTCGCCATCCCCTTTCTTCCTCTGCCCACTTCTTCATCGTTTCTCTCAACTACTTTTCGCTGCTCTGCGACGCCTCCTTCGCTTCCTGTTTCGTCGTTGGCGTTGTGTAAACTTGATTCCTCTCTGCCATTCCACTCGCACTTCTTCTTCTGCTTCCACTCCTTCTTCTTACCCTCCTTCCTCTTCATCATTTCTTCTACTTCTCTTCTTTCGTTCGTTCGTTCGTTCGTTCGTTGGAAACGCACTTTTGCAGAATCGCGTAGAGGATTCGGCTGCGTCGACGCCTCCGTCGCTGCCGCTGCTTTTTTGGCTTCGCCAATGCTTCTTCTTTTTGTTGCTTCGTTTCGTTGCCATTGTAGTTGTTGTTGTTGTTCGTTGTTATTCTTCTTCTTCTTCTTCTTGGTTATGTACGCATTTTATGTACGCAGTTGTTAATGTTGTTGTTGTTGTTCTTGTTTTTGCTGTTCTTGTTTTTGTCGGTGCGTCGTAGTTGTCGTTGTCGTCTTTGTTGTTGTTGTTGTTGTTGTTGCCATCGTCATTGTTGTTGCTGTATTATGTGGCAACTCTACTGTATGTAATGCATTTTTTTGCTCTCAGCCTCGAAGCAACACCCAAGTGTGCGTGTGCGAGCGAGAGGGAGGGATGAAGGGAGGAACGAAAGGAAACGCATACACACAAACACACACACACATAAGAATTGTGGCCAAAAATTTCGGTGCACGATAATTGGCCTCATTTTTCGTGTTGTTTTCTGGCCCATTCTTCTTCATTCTGCTTCGTCTTCGTTGCCGACCTTCTCCACATTGATTTCCGTTTTCCACCATCTCTACCTTTTGCCCTCTCTCTCTCTCTATCTATCTCCCACTCTCTCTCTCTCTTTCTCTCTCTATCTCTATCTTTCTCCTTCTCTCTTTCACTCTTCTTGTTATTATTCCCTCTCTTTCACGCGTTGACGTCAGAAAAGTTAGAACGAACTTTTATGCAATTCGTAAAAATTTCCTTCCTGATTGCGTTGCTGTTTCCTCCTTCTTGCTGTCTCTTTCCCACCAAATTCATCCACTCTTCTTGCGCTCCTTTCTTCTCTCTCTCTCTTCTCCTTTCTCCTACCCTCCCCTCTCCACCTTCTTCATCACTCCTTCATCATCGCCTTTCTTCGTCTTGTTCTTGCTCCGTTTAATTTCGAGGCATTTTTCGGAGTGGTGAAGGAAGCAAAGTGGGGCAAAGAGGGGAGTTTGGTAGGGTGTGGTGAATTGAGGTGTGGTGTGGTAGGTTGATGGGTGGTGGGTTGAGGTGTGGTGGAATGCAGGATGGTGGGTGAAGGTGTGTTGAAGTGAAAAGTGACGTGTGAAGTAGGCTGAATTGTAGAGATTTCAGGTCTTTGAATAAAAATTGACCACTTGTCCCGGGTTCATTCACTTTATGATATGGACTTTTATCATTTCCCTTCCTCAACCCTTCCCTCTGCTTACCTTTTTGCCAAACTCGTTTACCTTATACCATGTCCTTCACCTTCTACCATGTCGTTCACCTTTTTCAATCTCTTTCACTGAGTTCATTCGCTCATTCAACTCTACCCTCAATTCTTTCTTGAACTCTCCCCGCGACTCTCAGCTCCAGTCTTTTCTCAACTCTTTCCTGAACCCTTCCCTCATCCCTATAAAAAAACTGGCAACTTCTTTAAAGAGACATTTATAGGTGTTTCTTTACAAGATACCCTTAAGAAACCAAACCAACCCTTTGAAACATTTTTTTAATTCTTCCCAAACCGATTCTCGCCTTTATGACGAGACCACTTGTTAATCGTTGACGCTTTCATTGAACCCGAATTTATACAAATTTATATTCCTAATTTATTAATATTTATAATTTATTGATATTCCTCAGTTGTTGATATTCCTAATTTGATAATATTTCTAATTTATAAATTTATATTAATAATTTATTAGTATTTTTAATACCCATATGATACCCTTTGTTGGTAATACCGAACAAACTCTGTTAAGTCTCAGCTATTGACTTCAACTAAAATAATTTCTTTAAGCAACATTCCAAAGGTTTATTTATATAAGACTATGGTCCCTAGTTCCCTTCCTAAACCCCCCCACCCCCACCTCCATTTTCGAAATTCCCTTTGAAGGCTCACACCGGGTGGCAGGAGAAAATCGCGTAATTTTAAGGGTTTCATAATTTCATAATTTGTGACCTTTAAAGCAATGCTTCTGCTCATCGCGAGGTTACTCGAAGACTTCCTGAGGATGCTTCCCTGGAGGCTTCTCTAAAGGCTTCTCTAAAGGCTTCACTGGAGGCTTCTGTGAAATCTTCTCTTCGGCTTCACTTGAGACTCCCCTGACGACTTCTCAGGAGGCTTCATTGGAGGCTTCACTGGAGGCTTCATTGGAGGCATTTAAAAGCACTTCTTTGGCGGCTTCTTTCCTGTTCATCCGCAAATAAGTTTTTTTTGTTTTTATTTTCTCTCATAATTTCTGCGAAGCTCACGAAAATAGATCGATCGACGGTGGCCACCTGGGGTTTGCGATTACGAAGCGCGATGGACGCTGAGGGTGGGGCGTAAATAATGGAGGGGTTGGGGGAGGGATGATTGAAAGAAGCTGAAGGTGAACGCACTGGACTCGTTCACGGAGGCTGCATCCTGGAAAATCCATCAGCTGTTCAAAGGCTTCGAAGGCGGCGGGGGTTCGTCGTGATCATAACAAAAAAAGAACAACAAAAAGGACAACAACAATGACAACATCATCATATTAACAACAACAATGACAACATCATCATAATAACAAACAACAATGACAACATCATCATAATAACAAACAACAACTTAACCATAAGAAGGACAACAACAAGAACAATTACAACAATCAACAACAACAAGAACAATTACAACAATCAACAACAACAAGAACAATCACATTAGGTAATTTAAAAACAATGAGTTTAAAGGATGCGGAAAGAAAGACAGAAAGGGTTCAAGGACAATATTTCACGCAACATTAACTCTAATCTTCGGTCGTCCTCCTTCCACCTTCGTCCTCCTTCCACCTTCCTCCTTCTTCCACCTTCCTCCTCCTCCCTCCTTCGTCCACCTTTCTCCTCCTCCTCCTTCCACTCGTTCGTATGCTAATGTAACCGATGTCCCGTCGCGTCTTCGTCTTCGTCCCATCCTTCTTCTTCTTTTTCTCTTCCTCCTCCTCTTAATCGTTCTCATCAATAGGCCGAGTCCTCGAAGGATATGCGATTTTTTTCTCTTCCACTTTCCGACTTTCAACTCATCTCGTTCTTTCTTTCTGGTCGTTGTTGTTGCTCCTTCCTCACCTTGTCGTTCTCTTCTCGAATTCCTCGTTCTTCCTCTCCTCACCTTTTCCTTTGTCTCGTCCCATCGTCCTTCCTTCTTTTTCCTCCTCCCCCTTTCTCCTACTTGGCTTCTTATCTCGTTCTTTGAGTCTTCTTCGATTGACTGCTCGGTTGCACAATAACTTGTTGTTGTTGATTCTTATATTTCTTATTCTTTACCTTGATATTTTTGTTGTTCTTTATCTTGTTATTTTTGTTGTTCTTTACCTCGGTATTTTTGTTGTTTACCTTATTGTTTTTGTTGTTGTTTCTACAGTTGTTGCTTCTCCAGTTGTTGCTTCTCCAGTTGTTGCTTCTCCAGTTGTTGTTGTTGTTGTTGTTGCCAGGAGCTTCTATCTATTCGAATGAATTTCGGTTAATCAGGCTCGAGATTCAGTTCCAAACCACGGGTGAACGACCGAGCCTCCTCGACTTCTGACGATTTTTCTCGATGAGATGATGAGCAACTTTTTTGTAAAACCCCACCTTCTCAAATTTGAGTTGTTGTTGGTGTTTTTTTGTCGTTGTATTTTTGGACGTGCTTGTTATTGTTGTAATTGTTATTTTTTTGTTTTAATTGAGTAATTGTTGCTTCCCAAATTTTTCCCAAATTTCTCTTCTCTTCCCATTCTACCAATCATCCTTCTTACTATCATCACTTCCTCCTTTCCGACTTCTTCCCTTCCTCCTTTCTTCCTTTCATCCCTTCATCCTTTCAACGCTTCATCCTTTCTTCCCTTTCTCAACTCCATCCTTCCTTCTTTCAATCCCTTCCTTTACTTTCCCTTCCCTCCCTTCCGTTCGTTGGTCTGGAAACCCGATGCCTTCTCTCGGGGGGCGGGTCCAGAGGTGGGGCGTGGCATTGGCTCCATCTTTTAAATGGCGCTTAAAATTAGCTTCAAACGGTTTCCGATATCCTGTGGCTCTTGTTCTTCTTCTTATTCGTCCCATTTTTCTTCTCTTCCCTTTCATCTTGTTGTCGATTATGCCATTGTCATTGTTGTTGTTGTGTTTTTTTTTGCTCCTGTTATTATTGTCGTCTCAGTCTTAAAGACCTTTTCATTGTTTGATGAAGAATTTGGAGCGTGGGAGAGAAAATTTGTTCTGGTTTTTTGGTTCTCTAAATTGTCCACTGTGTCATTGTCGTTGTCCCACTGTGCAGATTCCTTTCTACTGAAAATTGAATTAAATTATTAAAATGATTTAAATTTTATTGAAATAATGTTATTCAAATTAACTTAAAAAAATGTATATTCTATTTGATTTTTACGTTTCGTTTAATTTTACAAACCAAACTATGAATTCGCTCCACAGCAAAGAAAAAAAATAAAAAAATGTGTCTTTTTATTTATTTTTTTTTTAAATTCCTTTTCATTCCCCAAATATGTTTTTTATTTTATTTTCGACATTTCCGGAATTAATTGTTTTTTTTTGTTTTAATTTTCTCCCAACATTGGGATAACATAATTTGTTCCACTGTGCATGTAAAAGTTATTATATTTCATAATGACAAAACAAAGACCAGCAACAACAACAGCAACATCTTCGAAACGCAATAAAAACCATCTTCGAAATTGCTCATTGATGACGAAAAGAAGAAAATTACAACAATAAGAAGCGAACAAAAAAAAAAAAAACAATGAACAACAAGAAAAATTAAAACAACAACAATAAGAACAAGAATAAGAATAAAAGCAACAACAATATGAACAAAAGTAACCACAACAACTACAACAATTACAACAACACCCGCAAACGAAATTCGAAACGAAAATAGAGGATCCTCAGATCCTTCCCCAAATTCTCCCAAAGTCCACCGTCCGCAGTCGACGCAGGCAGTGACGCAGGCAGCGACGCCGCCACAACGACAGCAACAGAAGAAGCAGAAGAATCGGACGAGAAACAAAAAATTAGGTCACAAATTTCCAGGGTAAAAAAAAATTATTTGGAGCATTTTGTAATGCACACAATCAGAAGGGAGAGAGAGAGAGAGGGGAATAAGGAGAGAGGCATGCAGTGGGTGAGAAATAGGGAGACAGAGAGTGCGATAGAGATAGAGCCACAGTGTGGAAAGTGTGGAAAAAGAGCGGTGAGGGTGGAATCAGTGATCATTGCATCGATTGCACAAATTAGATTCGAATTAGTACCACAAGAAATTTCGATCGTGAGAAATTTAGCTGGATATATAAATGGAACATAGATAGATAGATAATGAAGATAGATAAATGAAGATAAAAAAATAGGCAGATTAATAACGAATTGTCAGATGAACATAGAGAACATGGTTTGATCTCGATCTACTATGATCCTAGTAAAATTTCTATGATTTTTGAAAAATTTTCAATTCTTAATGCAAAAGACTTGATTACAATTTAATACGTTTCTCAAAATTGTCTACTACAGAATTTTGAGTTTTATTATGATTCTCAAATTTGAATCTAGTTTTTTATAAATTTTCAAATATATTTGTTAATTTGTTAATTTTGTAGAAAATTCCATACTTTTAACTACTTACATTTTGCTTTCTGTACGATTTTTGTTAAATTTGGTAATTTTTCATAGAAATTTTTTTTGCTACCGATTTTGCTTTTAGTAAATTTTTCAAATTTGTTTTTATAGTTTTTTGTGAGTTCATAAGTTTTTTTTTAATTCTTAAAAAATTTACTAATTTTTCCCACAGAAATCCAAAATTGTTACTATGTAAATTTAGGGTCAGATGTGAATATTTGGGTTTTGGGACATAGGAACCGTCCAACCGACATGCGTTCGCTCATTCGTTCGCTCGCGCACTGATTTTGTGCGTGACCCAATTTCGAGGGCCCCGTTCGCCTTGCTCCAATTCACTTCTCCGCTTTGAATTCGTCGCCTCGTTGCTTTTTTCGTTGCGTTCTTGTGGCTCCCCCCCGTCTTCGTTGCTCCCCACTCTTGTACCCATCATTCTCTTTTCCCCCTCACTCCTCTCTCTCTCTCTCTCTCTCTATCTCTCACACACACTCACACTTATGCACCGCTTGCATTTCGTGTGGTGCTTGGTTTTTTTTTTTGTTTTTTGTTATTCATGCTTCGCTGCGTTGCGTAACGCAATTTTGTACAACAACAACCAGTAAAACAACAACAACAACCAGTACAACAACACAACATCACAATCAACGAAAAATGAATGACATCAACAATAACAGCAACAACAACAAACACACAAACACAATCAAATTTTGGGGGGGAAATAGTGAATGACAAAAAGCAACAACAACAACTCATGATAACAATCGAATTCAGTTTCTACGCATTTTTTTCGCTCCCTTTGTCTTTGGTTAATTTATTTTGCCTTAAACATTTATATTTTTTTGTTTTAAATTTTTCGTTTAACTTTTTCAATATTTTGTGTAGAATTTATTGTATTAAGTGACTTTTTGTTAAAAATTAAATACTTAAAAAAAATGACTTTGCGTTTAAAAATATTATTTTACTATTATTTCTTGTTTTAACTTAAAATTATAATTTGATATTAAAATAACTTATGGTTGCATATATTTTTTATTTGAATTTATTTTAATTTCAACTTTTATTTTTTTTTTGGTTAAGCTTTTTTTAATACTTTGCTTCAAAAAAGTTGTCTCAATTATTTTTTTTTTTTCAACATTGTTTGTTTCAAATATTTTATTTTAATATAGTAGATATTTCTATTTTTTGGTTTCTAATTTTTTTGTAAAAGGTATAATTTTACATTTTCATGTTTCATCTTTTGACAACTCCTTCTTTCGCTTTTATTTTTCCCTTCGGTTTTCTCTTTCATTCAACACAAACCCTTCACAACCTTTGCTACCACTCATTCTATCTCTTTTTCTCTCACTCACTACCCTCTCTCTGTCTCACTCTCCCCCTCTCTTTGTCTCTCTAGCACCCCCCTCAGTTCGCCTATCATCGTCTTTCGCATTCGATCAATCATCTTTACAATGAATATCTTTTTTTTCGCTGTTCCGTGTTTTAATTTTGTAATTTTTCGTTAATTACTTTTGCTAATTAACGATTTTTTCAGGTCTTCTTCCGACATTGTTTTGGTTGTTATTGTTGTTGTTTTTGTCTTATGTTTTTTTGGCTTCTTCTTCCCTTGCTGGTCGTCCTCTTCTTCTGCAACTATTTCTTCGGTGCGATTGTGAATTCTTTGTGTGAAGGGAGCCGCCAAATGGCCTGAGGATGATTGGCCAGAACCTCAACAACAACAACAACAAGAAAACTGTAACATTATGGGCCAAAAAAACAAGAACAAAAATATTAACATCAGAAAGTGAATCAACAGCATATAACAACAAGAACAAGAACATATAACAACAACGAAATAGAATAAAAAAATACAATGGACTTTAGCAAAATATGGCGACTCTTCACGCACACCATCGCACGATTCACGGCAACCTTAATGCGTTCACGATAATGTTGTGTGTGTGACTCATCAGGTAGTCGATTCAAAAATCCCCACTCCATGCATTTTGGCCTTTTTATTGACCTTCTCATCTAAATTTGTCTGCCTTGATCTTTCGATTATTTATTGCTTAGTTTTTTTTTGCTTAGTTTAATTTCTTTCTAATTAGTTTAATTCAATATTTCATTTAATTTTCATAAATTTAATTCATTTACTAATTTAATTTTCATAAATTTTATTCATTCTTTAAGAGATATTAATTTAATCAATTCTTTAGTTCAATTTGATTTATATTTTTAATCATATTTCACATTTTACTTTCGTTCTCAGCCTCCATCATGTTCTTTTTGCATACATATGTGTAATCTCCAATCGCTCTCACTCTCTGACTCTTTCTCTCTCATACCTCTCATGCATCTTATCGCGTCCATTGCATTTTTCGCAAGGTTGCAGTTGTGTGTGCGACGAGATTCGCAACGAATCAGCGATCGCAACGTGGCGAATGCAACGCTGAGTTGGGGCCTGCCTTTGGGATCCACTGAGAGTGAGTTCCAAAATGGAGGATGCTTCAGAGAGCGAGCGCTGGGGGCGTGTTTTTTGTTAAAAATTAAAAGAAATGAAAAAGAAATAAATTTAATTCATCCAAAAACTTCTTCTAAAGTAATTGAGTGATTTTGTAAAATATAGAAAAATATATTTAATTCAACAAATATCGTTTACACATAAAAATTATTATTTTTCCCTAAAATTAGTTGAAAAGTAATAAAATTAAGAGTAATTCAAACATTTAAGTGAATCAGTAGCTTATAAAAAGTTGGAAAAAAATATATAAAATATGTTCAATACTTTCATTGAAAACTGATTAATGACGAAAAAAAGTTAATTTCGACTTATTTTCTCAATAATAATCGTAAAATTCGTTTCACAAAAAATTAACGATTGTCCTGCTTTTCTATCTCAGATCAACTTAACAAGGAATTCAATGGCATTTGCGAAAAAATTTAAATAAATTCGCAATTGAGGTCGAACACAAAATCCTAAAACAGACCGAAAATAAACTTTGGAGAGGGAAAGGAGGAGGACGAGAGAAAATGGAAGGAAGTAGAAAACACACAGGGAGGGATGGAGAAATCGTAAAAGTTGTTTTTCACTTCGATTTAATTTTTCGTTCCATAAAAAAATGCGTCAGCCTATTTTCGCCATAATTTCCGTTTTGCTCATAAAACAACTACAAGGACAGTAACTGCGAAAACAACAACAACAACAAATGAAAAACGAACAACTGAAAAACAAAAACAACAAGTCAAAAACAACAACCACAACAACAACATCACAAATGATGAAGAGACAAGAAAAAACTGCTGAAAACTGCAGAATTTCCTTAACTTTGTGTGTTTTTTGTTTGTCTCTATCGCACTCATATCTTCTCCCGTATCTCACTATTTCCATCTCTATGTCCTTCCCGTTCCATTCTCCCTTCGCTCGTCTCGCAGGCGGCAGTTGAATTTTCGCTCCCTCATCTTCTTTGCATAAAATCCCAATAAAGAACTCGGAGTTATTGCGAGCTAAATTCGAAATTGTTCCATGAGAACTGGGCCTCGGAGTGGTTTGAATCGAAGGACGAGGGCGGGAGGATGATGTCGTCAGGAGGGGAATCGTGAAATCGAAAATTAAAAAGGAAATTAAAAAGGAATTGAGGAATTTCATACGGCGCGATCGAAAGGGATTGTGGGAAGCAATCGATGATCACTTGAGGTAGTTTCTTGAGTAGAATGAACAATCAAGGTGTTTTGTGTTTGAGAACAAGAGATTCGATAATAGGTTCTTTGGATTCCTTAAGAAATTTATTAAAGATGCTCTGTAAATTATGTTCTCTTAAGTTTTTTAAGGGAAAGTGATCAATTGATCTGATTATAGTGAAATTTAATAAGTTGTTTGAAATCCAAACTTCTTTCTAATACCTCAATAATGGTTTTATTTCTACTACAAGGCTCATTTTATCGCTTTACAAATGACTTCAGCAAGTTCTCAAAACCCAAAATTTTCCCCCCTCAGCCCTTTGTGGGCTTCTGTCATCGATCGGTCCCTTCTCTGAAGTCACGAACCCATGTGGTCTTCGACTTGTTGCTTCATTGGTTCTGGTTCTCGATCGGCTCGATGCTCTAAACAAGATCTATAGCGATGCTAATGGAGATTGTATTTTCCATGTTGTAAATTTAGTTGTCGATGAAGAAGAAGAAGAAGATGAAACAAGACGTGGATGAATAAGAAATCGACTAATTTGTGAAGGGCCGCGATTAATGAATATATTTAAAATGCGTTGAAATAAATTTTGAATAAAATAGCAAAAAAATCAAAGGGCAGAAGAACAAAGATGTTGGCAACTACAACAATGCTAGTAACAACAACAACACCATCACCAACAACACCACCATCTTCATCAATAACAAAAAAAAAAAAAATAACAAAAAAAAAGAACCTCTCAGAAACCGATTGATAACGTGGCGAGAACTTCTTCTAAACAAGTTTCTCAACATGCGTTCGCACAGTTCGCATTCGATTTCGGTGATGGCACAATAAACAAAACAACAACAACAAAAACAACAACAATACATTAACTGAATACAACAACGAATACAAATTACAGCAACATCACACTAACACTCACTACCATTAGTATTAGCAGCAACAGCAACATCATCATCATCATCATCATCATCATCATCAGCATGAGCATCAAAAGCCAGAGCAAAAAAACAAAAAAAAAAATAAAAACCGAGTCGAACCAAACCGAACGAAACGAAACCAAATGAAACTCAATGAGATGTCAAAGGGCCCCTTAATCTCGGCGTAAGCTTCATGCATATGGATGGATAGATGTTGTTCTTGTTGTTGGTGGTCTTTTTGTTGTTGTTGGCGGATTTTTGTTGTTGTTGCTTTTGTTGTTTTCGTCACGATGTTCTGATCTCAAGGACCGCCGTCGCCTCCTCCGATGCCATCGCGGTTTCCGCTCTTCCAAGACCAAGATTCATGCGTTTGTCTATTCGTCCGTCCGTCCGTATGTCTGTCCGGTTGTCTGTTTCATCTATTGCCATAGCAAAGGGGGGTCTCAACGAGGCAGTGGAGGAGGGGGTGGGGTCATTGGGGGGAGGGGAGCCAGAGCAAGATGCGTGATTACCTCATCACGACGTCCATCGAAGCGTCAGGCGGTGGCAGCGACAGCGACAGCGAGGCAGCGATCGTGCGAGATGTGCTCAGATGCGTGCGATTGTTGCTGCTTAATCTTTGTATTGTTGTTGTTGTTTTTGTTTTTCTTGTTGTTGTTGTAGTCATTGTTGTTGTTCTTCTTCTACTTATTATTATTGTTGTTATTGTTCCTCCACTCACATAGGCAATTTTTTAGCTGTCGTCGTCATCGTCGTCTTCATCATCGTTGTTGTAGTTTTAGTTTTGTGTAGTTCTTTTTTCTGTTTTGTTTTTGTTGCTTTTGGCAGCAAAACGCGTCGAAATTAATTTAAGCACAACCACCAGCAACAACAAAAACAACAGGAACAACAACAACAACAATAGAAATATTAACAGCAACAACAATTGAAATAACAACAGCAACAACAATAACAAGAGCAACAACAGCATTTGTATGCGTTGAGCTTTTTATAGCTATCGCTGAGTTGTTGTAAGCGTTGTTATTGTTTTCATGTGGTTGTTATTTTTTCTTCTTGTTGTTGTTATTGTTATTCTTGTTATTGTTGTTATTTTTTATGATTTTTCCTCTCTACGCATTTTTTTCGTTGCCTCTGGTTGTGCTCGAATCGACTCGCATTCGTTCGTTCGTTCGTTCGTCTCGAGTCGATTTGATTCAAAGCAGTCGGGAATGAGGAACAAAGAAAAGAGCAAAAGTGCGTATGAGAGAGTGGAGGAGAACGATAAGAAGAATTATAGAGGGAGAGAGATAGAGAGAGAGGGGGTAACAGAGGGGGAGAGAGAGGGGGTAACAGAGGGGGAGAGAGAGGGGGTAACAGATGGTGAGAGAGAGGGGAACAGAGGGAAAGAGGAGGGCAGCATGAGGCAAGTGAAATGACACGTTAATTGATAACCGCGACTCGACTCGGTTCGGTTCGACTCGACTCGAGCAATGGCATCGAAGACGAATGGAAAACATTGTACCCTAGGTCACTTTTTTAAGGTCCCCCCCCAACCGAACGACGATCGTCTCGTCGTGCTCGGAACTCGACGATTGCTCCACTCGATCGTTCGTTTGTTGGGTCGATTCTTCGGTGATTCGACGGTTTCCTCTTGGGTCGAGTGGGGCTGGGGGAAAAACTAAAAGTAATCCATAAATCTGGGTATCGATCGATGATCATTATGGAAAGCTCTACCTCAATGGAGTTTGTGGTGTCTGGAGTTTTGTGGTCCACGATCACGGTTGGGGTTTCTTGCGGTAGACGAAACAAATTCATAAGAAATGGAAAGAAGACAAAGAAAATAAGGCAAAGGAAAGAAATCGAAGTTAAAAAGGGAAGAAGCTAAAAGAGGTCGAAGGAAAAAAATTATACGAAATAATATTTGCTGAAAACCCCAGTAGAAAATTCTTAAGGAAATCCTAAGAAAATTAATTTATTAAATTAAAATTAAGTTTTCAAAATACTTTAATAATAAAAGTAAATAATAGTAACACAATAAAATATAATAAATTAAAAAGAAAATAAATTGGAATAATTTCATGGTATTTCATACCGACGATCGTTCGCTATTTCATACCATGAAATTATTCGAATAAAAAATGTAAAAGTCGTGTACAAAAATTCCACTCTCGCCCACAATCTGAACCACTTTTCATTTCTAGAATTATAATCACAGAAAAAGTAATAATCACCAAAAAACTACAAACCATAAATTTAATTCTCTTAACAAAACCAACCCCTGACCATCCCATGGACTCCACTCGTAATCTCGACAGGTTGTTGAGTGGTTCTCCCAAAAATCCCGATGTCTCTTCTTGGCTTCTCTGGAATTCGCCGCTATCTCCCGGCAATTTGTATCCCTCGACCAAGGAGAACTATTTAATTTCTCAAACACTCCTTCCACCAACAAACACCAAACGGCCCAAACTTCCACATGACCCCAACTTCTTAAAGCCGTCACGTCCACGTCCCCAACTTTTAACACGCCCCCAACTTCCACAGGTCGCACCCATCGTCGTCATGCACCACCGTAATTCAAAAAAATAATGAATTTATGCAAATTTAATGCGAAATCAACCTCGCTCGTCACCCCCTACCTTTAAATTGCCTCCGCACTACAATTAAAAGGGCGTGCATTGGGTCAAAGGTACCGTGAAATTATGACCAGGTCCTGCTGGCCAAAGGACACACACACACATAATATCGCTCATGAATGTCCAGGGGAGAGACAGAGAGAGAGAGAGAGAGGAGAGAAGTGAAAAAAAGGAGTGAAGCACGAAATCGTATGCGGAGTTCGTTAGCGATAAATCAGAAATCATGGAAACACATGAAGTAGCAACAAATATAAGGACTGAAATAATAACAACAAAATTTATAAAAACAAAATTTATAACAAAAAAATTAACAACAATAACAGTAATGATAGCAACAACTACAACACCAAAAACCACTAACAACGCACCCTTCCTTCATATGAGCGAGAGGTGGGGATTGTAGAATGAAAGAAAAAAGGAGCCCATATCGCCAGGATGTCCGCCGAAAACTTGGCTCAAACACACACATACTCACACCTATACTCACACCCATACACACACATCAACAGGCACGCAGTTTGTCATCGGGGCCACACGCAAGCGACACACGCTGACCTTTTCATTCTTTCTTCGCATCGTCCTAAGTTTCGCTTTCCTTCTTCTTTCCCTTTTGGCTACTTACTTCCATCGGCCTGCTTTTGCTATTCCTTCGTTTCTCCTCCTTTCATTTTCTTTCTTCCTTCCAACCTTCTCTCTCCTCTCCGTGCTTCTCCTTCTACCTCTCCTTCGTCCTGTTCAATCATGGTACTTTGCGTTTTTATTGCAATTTAATGGAAATTTCGACATGACCACGATTCGGCCACCTTTCGAGTTAATGGCCAACAACACCCTTCTCTCTCTACCCATCTTCCCCTCCTGTTCTCCACCCCACCCTCCTTCGAAAAAAAAATCGGGTTAAGCCCAAATGTCCAAATGCCTTGCATAGATATTATTATTTTTTCGCTTCTGTACTAAATAATTTCATTTCCATTCATTGGTTTTTATGGCCGAGGTGCGTTTCAAAGTTCAGTTTTCGTTGCTGTTTTTTTTTTTTTTTTGTATTTATATTTCGAAATGCGCGCAAAATAACAATAATAATAATATAATAATTACCATTAGTTAACAACAACATCAACATCATTGACGACAACAGGTTACACCCAGGTCTAAGGGTAACCCTTAAATAATTCCTTTTTGCTCTAGGATTTTTATGATGATTTCTTGTGGCGTCGAAGCTCCGGGGGGGGTTTTCGAGGTTCGCCGTGTGTGGCCAGCAGTGATGGGTGAGGGTGGGCGAAGGGTGAGAGCGGGTGGGGGAGGTTACCAGAAATAGTCGACTCTCAACCCTTACTTGGAGGGAGCTTGACCGAGTTCTCAGGACCATGACTGAAGGTTATTTTACTGTGGAGTGGATGGATTTTGCCTTTTTGAGATATACACAAAGTCTTATGAACTGGAGAAATGTATATAAATGTTAATCATATATATCTAACATAGAAATATAGAATAGAATATTAAGTCATAGAAAGATAATCATGAATGTATAAAAATATGAATTTTATATAGAAAAAATCGAAATTGATCATCTTGAATTTGGTTTCTATAAAAATGTAAATTTCTCTACTTCTATATTTTTTTCCAATTCCTATATTTTGTTCCGACTATGTAAATAAATTTTTTGCATCTACCACAATATTAGAGTTTCTTAGATGTACTCTACTAATTTTATCCACTTGTAGGCTATTCAAATTCTCTGAACAAATATTTTCCAGAATCGATGAAAATATATTGATGCCCCTACTATCTATGTATCTTAATTTTGCTAACCATCTAATATTTTCAATATTTTATTATTTCAACTGAATATTTTGATTTACATTTTATCTTTTCTATGATGTCCTTGATCTCCTTGTTTCCTCGGCCTTTTTGGTGCCGTTGCCGTGTCATCAATCTGTGATATTTATCTTCTCATTCTCTGTTGAGCATTACCTATGAAATCTCAATCTAATCATCTAATGAATTTTACATGGACCTTGAAGTACTTTGACTCATTGACCTCTGATATCATTGCTTTCTACTCATTGACCACAAATAGTATAGTATTTGGCTCTGAATCTTCGTTCCTATAACTTTCGACTCTTACCTCATTGTTTTCTTACCTCATCGTCCTCCTACCTCATTGTTCTCCTACTCTATCATCCTTCTATTCCATCTACCCATCTTTCTTTAGTCCATCCCCCTCCCACTCATCCTCCATTCAATTTCCACAAATCCTCTTCCAACTGTGGAAACCAACGACTTCTCATTGTCTTCCTCATCCTCCAGGACCCCCATCACCCGAGTGACATTTGACAGTAAAACTTGACCATCGACGGCGACTCTGAATTCGCAGTGGACAATAATATTTTTTATTATTGCTGTTTGCTGTTTGTGCTCTTAGTTTATTCTGTCAAATACAAATAAAGTTTCAGATCTCGAGAAGAGAGAGAGAGAGAGAAGAAGTGAGTGAAACAACAACCATATGAAAGTATTGATGGAATCAATTCAATTCAGTGAAAGTGCTGTGATAGAAGATAACAAGAAGGAATAATAAAGGAAGAACAACGACAACAAGCACTACAAATATAACAATAACAACAACGTGAATGACATCTACAACAAATACAATTCTAGTAATAGGAAGAAACAATAAAGTTTTGTGAAAAACAACATCATAAATCGCATCAGAAACAGCCGACAAAAACAACAAGAACAATAAGACAGCAATGACAACGACAGCATCAAGAATTCTGTCACCAATAACAACAACAATAGAACATCACTGATACCAATAGCAATAACAACAACAAAAACAATGACAATGATAACGATGTCCTGAAATTTACCAACGATGTAGAAAATTGCTGCGTTAATAACTAAGGCCTTAGCCTTAGTCGTCGCTAGTTCGTTTGCTTCATTCTCCATATCCACTTCCTTTTCCTCATCTTCTCATCCTCCCTTCTTCATGTCCTCGTCTTCCTTCTACTTCCCTTTTTCACTATCCCTTCCATCGCTCTGTGACCACGAAATCGACGAGATCTCGCATTGTCAATAAAAATATGAGAATTTCTTTTATTTCTGGTTGCGATTTGGCGACGATGGCCTTTCTCCTCTTCTCCAGTCGTTTTCTCTTCTCCAGTCGTTTTCTCTTCTCCAGTCGTTTTCTCTTCTCCTTCCTTTTATCCTCCATCCCTTCTCATCCTCCACCCCTTCTCATCCTCCCTCCATCCCCTCTCATCCTTCTCCTTCCACTCACTTTCACTTGAATTCACTCTATTCCCTTCGATTCGCTTGCTTTTTCTCTTCATTTCTTCTCCTTCCTTTCATTGGGTCGTTTTGTATTTTTGACTTTTGCACTTCCTTCCGATGGCGACGGCGCTGATGTGGGTCAAAGGGAAGGCTCAGCTGGGTTAAAGGGCAGGCTCTTATGGGTTAAAGGGGAGGCTCATGTGTGGATTTCTGGAGGGGGTGCTGGTGATGGCGATAGTGGGTGGGGGATTCACGTTCGTGATGTCCTCGCGATGGCGTCACTCGACGATACCAGCCGAGGTCCTTATCTGTTTAATGGCCAACTGGCGTCGCCGATGACGTTGGAGAGCACGAAAGAACAAGTGCAAAGAAAGTGGAAGGAGGAGGATGAGAAGAAGAAGGAGGAGGAGAAGAAGGAGGAGGAGAAGAAGGAGGAGGAGAAAAAGGAGGAGGAGAAGAAGAAGGAGGAGGCACAGGAAGAGGAGGAGTGTGGAGAAGAAGTAGTGGCGAAAATCACGAGATTGCAAAATAGACATAACACAAAAAGGAAAAAAACAACAAGAAGAACCAGAACATGAACAACAACCACAACATTAACAACCACCACAACAATAACAACAACTACAATAACAATCACAGCAACAACCACAACTACAATAACAAAAAAAAAAAACCAATCTTCACCATCAACAAACGACGATGAATTGAAAATGTCCTACTGCACTACTTTAGGAGATGAAAGCGAAAGTGAATCACTTTGTGTTTTTCCTGTTGTTGTTGTTGTTGTTGTTGGGGGAAGAAATGGGCCAACTTGGCAAATAAATAAAAGCAATAATAACAATAGGAACAACAAGAATTATAACAAGTACAACAACAACGACAAAGGACGACGATAACCACAAGAGAACGAGCGAAAATGTCAAAAACAACAACATTAAAACATAACGAATGGCCGAGTGAACGAATGAATGAAGAAGGGACGAAGGAAGGAATGAAGAAGGGAAGGGACGAAGGAACGGACGAAGGAAGATATGAAGTAAAGGACGAAGGAAGCAATGATGAAAGGGGATGGAAGGACGATGGAAGGCAGGAAGGAAGGAAGGAAACCAAACCGAAGACGAGGCAACTAAAATGGATCAGCAGCAGTAGATATGACAACAGCAACAACTCAGATGGGCTTCTGCTTGTGTGTCTTGGAGTATTTTTATTGACTGGAAGATTTGTTTGTGGCGCCACGACATTCCATCTCACTCGCACTCGTACTTCACTATCTCTCTCTTTCTTTCTCTTCTTCTATCTCTGCACAACTACTTCACGAAGAATTGTGTGGCGAGTGGGCGGGGCTAGGGGGCGGGGCCGAGCGGGCGGACGATGATAAGGAATCAGTCGAAAATTCACTTTGTCCCCGATGAACTTCGAATCTTTAGCCTGGAGGAGATTTTTGTCCTTCGGTCGGGTTCTGTCGTCGCCGGTCGCCGTCTTATGACCTCTGTCTGTATCTTTGTCTTTCTCTTTGTCTCCATCTCTTTCTCTCTATCTGTCTCTCTATCGGTTTGTCATTCGCTGGAGCTTAGTTTTCGAAAGTCAAACAATAAATTGTCCCCAACAAGGAAACGAGTCGAGAGAACGTTGGAACAAGAGCATGGAAACATGGGTGAAATAAAAACAAAATATTTATCAATTACTTCCTTCATCGTATACAGTGGGTCAAGAAAGATATCAGATTAATACTAAGATTAATATTTTCATATTTTTTAAATTTAATTTTTTGCAACAATTTTTAAAAATAAATGAATGGAAAATATATAAAGAGACAAAATAATATAAAAACATTTTCAAATTATACTCCAAATACAACTTTTTCTTACTAAAAAATATCAGCATTAAAAACATATCAAACAATAAAATAACAATAATATAAAAGTTGACCAAATTTCATAAAATAATTTTTTAATTCTTTAACAAAATATTTTATGATGTATTTATAAGGTATTTAAAATGTTTCTCAATATATCTAAAATTAAATTAGATTATTTAGATCAGATTGAATCCATGATGTGATTTCTCTTGTAATCCCACTTCATCAAACCTTTCTTTGTCCCACTGTATTTCCGGCTCATCATTAGAACAACTACAAAACTCAACAATCGCTTCAGATTCGCTTTCGTTTCACATCTGATGATTGTTTCAATTTCTTCCTGTTTGAGATTTTCCTGTTTTTCTTCAGACATTTGTCCTCCATATTCTCCTCTGCATCTCCAACTTCTCTTCTTCTTCTCCATCTTCTTCTCCATCTTCTTCTCCATCTTCTTCTCCCCTTTTCCATGTCCTTCAACCTCTCTTCGATTCGTTGTGTTCCATATTTGACTTCGTGCAACTCGACCAACTTCGGCTAATCGAGAAGGAAATCTGTCGTCGAAGCTTTCATCGTCCATCGGCAAGTTTTAAGTTGAAGTTTGTTAGTTCGTATTGTAGTTGTTGCTGTTGTTTAAGTTGTTGTTGTTGATTTTGTTGTTGATATTGTTTGAGTTGTTGTTCTCTATATCGTTGGCTATATCTCTATCTATGCATGGCATCCACGCATAACGAGGCTGTCGAGAAATAACTTAATCCAGAAGGGAGCCCGAAAGTCGAGTGAATATTGAGAGGGAACTCATGGACGGACAGATAGAGAGAGAGAGAGAGAAAGACCGACAGACAGAGAGACAGACAGACCGAAGGAGGCTGTTGAGATGGCGTCGTTGTGGATGTTGACAACGAACGGAAACGATGCTGGAGGCGTCGCCGAAGAAGTCGTTTAATCCTGGGATTCTTGGCGCATGGAGGAGAATAAGAAGAAGAAGAATAAGAAGAGAGAAGAGGAAAAATAAGATGATGGCGGCAATTGAGGAAAATACATTTCAAGCGTAAAAATTAAAATTAGACAAAGCTATGGGCAATCGACCTAAAAGGAAAAACAACGAACAACAATATAAACAACAATAACAACAAGAAACAATGAGCAACAACAACAACTAACTACAACAACAACAACAAAAAACAATGAGCAACAACAACAACGAACAACAACAAATGAAATAATTGCCGATTGCAAATGCGCCGGAAATGAAATAAATTAATTAATTCCAAAAAATGGCCGCCACGCAGCGATCACAAAAACAACAACAATACCAAAACAACAACATTAGCTATAATAAATCCAAAATAATGGCACGCACAATTACAACAACAACAGCAATAAAGCATAAAATTTACAAATACAACTACATACAATAATGATGAAAAAAAATGAGTCTAAAATAAATTTAGTAAAATTATTGAAATTTGTTGCGTTTGCTCAATGTTAAATAGTTTTTTCAGTTGTTGTTGTTTTTCTGTGTGTGTTGTTGTTTTTTGTGTTTGTTGTTGTTTTTTGTGTTTGTTGCTTTTAGTTGCCTTCCGCTGATTATTAAAGCTATTTGTTGTTGCAAACGCAGCTCCAAGTTCCGCATTCTACGCACAAACACACATAATCTTCATGATCATGAAAATAATTATCATCATCATAATAATCATCATCATAATCATTATCATTATAATTACCATCATCATAAAATAAATTATTGATGATTTTTTTGTATTTTTTCTCATTCGCAACGAATGAGCAAAATGAGTCGAACTGAGGAGAAGAAGGCGAATAAACAGATGAAGGAGAAAAAGCGTGAAGTCGAAGGAAAAAATAAAAAAAAAAAATTAGAAAAAACATCGAAAAATCGAAAATAAATAGAAAATTTGAAGCATTCGTTGAAACGAATGACGATCGGATGAGTAGAAAAATCGTTGCTTGACGATTAAGAATTATCATCGCCAATAGAGAATTTTTCTTTCGGTTTTCAAAATTTTGTCCTCTTTCGTTTAGTTATAAATTTTATAATTGTTGTTGTAACAAAAGCTGCTAAGAATCATTGTTGTTTTTGTTACAGCACCTTACATGCGAAATCTTTGACATCGAGATGAGAAATTTGAATGAGACTAATGAGAATATGAGGTTCAGATTTTGAAGAATTCATACACTCGGTGAGTTCAATCAATGATTTTATATGTAGATTTTTTATGTTGATGGTTCAATAAAAAAAAAAAATCAAAAATAAAATATTTTTTGATTTTTTTTTCAAAAATATATTGAAATAATATAAAAATATAATAATATATAAAATAATAAATATAAATAATAAATATATAATAAATAATAAATATATAAAATATAATATACTATAAAACATATTTGAAAATAAATGTATGACAATTTAATATTTTGTTATTGAAATAAATTTGTTCATAAAAAAAAAATTTTTATTAGAATTAATATAATATATATAAAATTATAATTAATAATTTTGTAAATTATCGAGCTTGATCTTTTTAACTTTTTATTACATTTTATTATTATGAAATTATTATTTTTTATGAAAATGCCATTTTTTTCAAAAGGCGAAAATGAACGAAATTAGATAATAACAATGGATTTTTTATGATAACCTTGCAATCACCAAAAATCTTATCAATTTATTATCACATTTACAATCTAATTATAATTCTGATTTCTCTAAAGAATTTATATTTATAAACTTTATCACAATAAACTTGGAGCATTTTTTATTTCAAGCCATCACGATCGACTGTAGATTTCTATTTCGTTCCCTCACTACGCGAGTTTTGTGGAAGGGTGTTGTAATTTGTTGTTGTTGTTGATGTCGTTGTTGTTGCTGTCGTTGTTGATGTCATTATTGTTTTTGTTATTGTTGTCATTATTTGGATTGTTGTTACCATTCTAAATTGTTAGTGTAATTTTAACGTTTCTTGGTGTTTAAAAAAACTTGTCGTCGTCGTTGAATTTTGTAGCTATTCTCTTTTGTTGTTGTTATTGTTGTAGTTGTACTGATAATATAATTTTTCATATTTCTGATGGTGTTGGTGATATTGCTGTTATGTGTATGTGTGTATATTTGCTTGTGCTTGTGAAGTTCTCTCTTGCTGCAATGCTCGCGGTTGCTCAATCAACGACGAAGCTTATTTCGTTAGCCTTGAGTTTGTAAGTTCTTGAAGTTTGTTATTGTTATGTTTTGAGACAGCTGTAGTTGTTGTGAATTTGTTGTAGAAGGCATTTTTTTCTTGTTGGGTACTTTTCGTTGTTTCTCTTGGTTGTTTGTTGGCTTTTTTTGTATGGTTTTGAAATTCTTAAATTCTTTGCTAATTTTTGATTTTGTTAATTTCTGTTGATTTTTCGTCGGTTTCCACTTTGCTCATATGGGTCAACAGTGCTGCCAGATTGGTATTATCACACTCATGTGGCAAGATTTCGGCCAAATGATTGCTCTTCTTGCCAGATTCTCGAAAGCACTTGCATTGAAATCTCCGCCCTCTGAATTATCTCCATCGAACTGAACGAAAATATTGCACAATTTCACGATCGACGTCAGCAGAGACAACAACCAAATGACGACAGCGCCGACAACGACGACGACGAATGCAGCGACTGCAGCCGAACCACTCGTCGTCGCATTCACTCGACACGAATCGCATCTGCACCTGGGCGTGCGACTGAGACGGCTGATGATCGTTCGATCCGATGCGATCTTTCGATGTTTCTTCGTTCAGTTTTTTTCGATGCGATGCGGTGCGCGTCGTTGCTTTGATTTCGTTGTTGTTGTTGTTGTTGTTGTCATTGCTTTTGTTGTTATTTTCGTTGTTCTTGCTGGTATTGTTTTTTTTTTCTTGTGGTGCTGAAGCTTTTACACTTCTCGTTGTCGTTGTTGCTGTTGTTGTGCAATGGTTTGCAGCTCGAATGTGGGTCACGACGTCGCTAGAATCGAACCGCAGCGACGAAGAGTGGCCAGATTTCAGAAATTCTCTGATAATTTAGAATAATTTAGAAGAGAAAATTATTTTTATTTTTAAAAAATTTTGTAAATATTTTTTTCATTTTCACTTATTTTAATTTAATTAAAATTTTATTTTTTACTATATTTTATGTATAATTTTAATTTATGTATTTCGATGTTATTCTTTTTAATTTTATTTAATATTATTTAAACTTTTTAAATTTTATATGGTTTATTTAATTTTATTTAACTTAATTTAATATTTTTTTCTATTTAATTTTATTATATTTTATTATTTTTATTATTTTTTTTTATTACTTAAGATTTATTTATTTTTAGAAATATTCAACTGTTGCTGTAATTGCAGTTATAAATTGTCTACTAAAAATTCAACCTGAACGATGATAAAAAAATGTATGAACATGTCATTGTTATTGTTGTTTTTGTTTTTGTTTTGTTTTGTACATCAAGAAAACCCACAAAAAATTATTCATTGCGTTGCTTCAAACATTTTATTGTTGTTGTAGTTATTTTAATGTTTGTTGTTGTATTTCCTTGCTCTACGCACAACTAATTGAGACGAACGCACACCTATTATAAAAGTTGTTGTGTATTTTTTTTGTTGTTGTTGTTGTAGTGTGTAATTTTTGTATTACTGTTTTTTTTTTTTGTTGAAATTTTCTTTTGCAGGTTACCAAAAATGGTTGTGTGACGGTTATTGTTGTTGTTATTGTAATAGATAATGATGTTGTTATATTGTTGTTTTTGTTGTATCCGTTGCTACCTGCCTGCATAAAAATCTCAGCCTCGCATTCGCACCTCATGTCATTTTTATATTTTTTCGTTTTTATTTTTGTTTTTTTCCCAACCTCCAAAAGCGTTTCCTCTGTCTTTCTATATCTATCTCATTCACTCTGACGTGGTTGCCTTCATCGCTGCGTATGCGTAACGCATTATTGTACAACAACAACAACAAATAGTTAAACATTAACAAAACTCGCAGCTGAAATAAAATTAAGAAGAAGAAAAAACTCTGAAACTAACAGAGAGAGAGAGGGAGAGCGAGAGGTATGGAGGGAAAGAGAGGGATGGGAAGAAACTGCCGTCCTGAAGGTTATGTTCACGGCTACTCACACACACATACACACTTACGCATCGGTCTTTCGTCGGTCGATGGTGCGTTCAGTGCGTTCGCTCGATCCGTCTGTCCGTCCGTCTGTCCGTCCGTCTGTCCGTCTGTCTGTCTGTCCAACATTCATTTGGTTTTGGGGCTCGTTTTCGTTGAATTTGAAATTTTTAGAAAAACCAACAACAACAACAACCATAAACCCCATAGCCAACAGCAATAACCACAAAGCCAACAACAACAATAACAACAACAACAACAGCAACAACAACAACATCAACAGAAACTTTGAAAAAACTCATAAAAAATTGTTCGTCGTCGTCTTCGTCGCCATCGTCGCATTTTTCTCTCTGTGTTTTCTGGTTTTTTTTTCTTTCTTTGCCGATCCCCCACCCCCCTCCCCCCCTTTGGTCGAACCCCGCCCCCTCCTCCGCCCCTCCCGTCTCAAGGAAAAAACTGCGATACGCATTATTTATTCAGTTGCCACTTGTTGTTGTTGCTGCTGCTGTTGGTTTTGGCTAGCATTAAATAGTGGAAATTGTTATTGTTGTAGTTGGAACTAGTGATGTTTGTTTTTATTGTTGTTATTGTTATTCTTGTTGTTGTTGCTGCTGTCTCTATCGTCGTCTGTAATTTATTTTAATCTAATGTCTTTGTAGTATTTTTGTTGCTTCGGCGCTTCCTTTCGGCTGGTTCGAGTTCAACGCAGTTTCGCCGTCTTCCCCTCTCTCTCTCTCTCTCTCCTTCGCCCGATCATTCCATCTCTTTCTTTCTCATCTCTATCTTTTCCATCTCAATCGTTCCTCGATGTATTTCTCTAGTTCTTCTGGTTAGTTTTTCAAAGGCTGCAAGAATACAAAACCAAATTCAGATATTAATGACTTTTTTTTTGGTCTGTACAAAAATCCAAAGTCCGAAAGATCATCAATCGATGATCGACCATCGTGTGGTCCATCGATCGCAGGAGGTCAGATCGATGCCCATGTCGATATCGATGTCGAAGTCTATCGCCGGTGGCTGTCGAAGACTTTCTGGTTGTCGATGTCTCTCGGTCGATGTCTGTCTGTCGGTGTTTTTCGTCAGTGAAAATAATATACTGGTTTATTTCGGTGTGGATCCTCGACTTCTTTCTATTCTTGTCATTTTTCTCTCCATTGTTATTCCTGTGCCTCAGACAGTATTGATTACTAACTTTTCATTTTCTCCATTGATATTTCTTTAGATTTCTATATTTAGACTTTATTTAATTTCACCCAGATTCTATGAATATACAGTTTCAATAATTAATTTTTTTTCCAAATTTTTGACATTAATATATTTAATTCTCAATCATTTTGAAATGTTAAAAATATTATAAACATGTTATAAAAATATTATAAAATTACTTTTATAATAATTTTTTAAAATTCTTTATTTAATTTTAAATATTTTTTTTTTGTTTGAATAAATTTATTTTTTAACATTTAATTTTTTTTTCTAAATATTTATTTTATTTTAATTATTATTTAAATTATTTCAATTTTCTATATTTCATACTTAATCATTGTGATCGTTTTTTAAATGAAACTCCATCAATATATCGATTACATCAACCACTTGCAACGATCCATCAAGACTCGATTCTAGAGATAGATCACGAACGAGATCTTTGTCTTCCTATCATTCTCTCTCTCTCTTTTAGTCCCTCTCTCTTTCTCTCAGAGTCCACCTCTCTCTTTCTTTCAGAGTCTCCCCCTCTCACTTCTCCCCCCCCCCCCCATCGCAGCCAATTCGAATGGGGCCCGTGTCGCCGATAAAAACTGACCCTGAAAAGGTCTCTCGATTACAAAACGCGCTCCACATCGAAATCAACCAACAACGGATCGAAGCCAATAGAAAATATCAAATAAAAATTACACCAAAAACAAGATCAGTCGAAACATTAGTATTTACAACAACAACAAAAAGAAAAAGAACAACAACAAATGATCGCCACTTCCGCCAGTCGACGCGACGCTTTCGTTGACGACGACGTCGATCGTCTCGGCTGCGTTTCTTTGCGTTTGACGCATGATGAACTTGGAACTTGGTAGCTTCCGTCATCGTTTGCGAAGAGGTTTAAGGGGCAAAAACAAAAAATAATACAACAACAATGACTGCAACAACAACTGCAGTAACTATACATTCAGCAGCAATAAATCCAGCAACAATAAAAACAGCAACAACAGAAAAAGCAACAACAACTATAATAATGTGAGAGGGAGCCCTTCAAATGCATGAGCACTAAAATGAGAAAGTGATTGTTTCACAACAAAAACAATAATAACAACAAAGACAATATCAATAAAACGTGACTGAAATTGAAGAAATAAGAAAACGTTTAACCTTGAAAAGCAATCAAAGGGCCAAAAACGAGCCCAAGATGCCCTTCAATTGGCTTCGTTGATCGATACAATGTCAATTTGTTCAAACACAGATGCAGATACAGTGAACAATGGCACGAGCTGTAGATACAGATCGTGTGCATGGTCGTAGATACTCGATTGCATTAAATCTCCAGATAAAATTACATCCCCCCAGTTACAGATACGATTCAGTGTCGTTTTCGTATTAACTGAATTATAGTCTAAGATCTATGGATACAGCTGGGGATTTTAATTTGGAGTATCTGAAGGCATGACATTATACCAACAAATTAGATTTTTTTTCGTATCTTGAGGTTGCTTGAAGTATCTACTAAGCCTAGTTTGTATTTCTTGGATAGTTGACAATACCAAATAGAGTTTCAAAGTTCGACAGCTGCATCCGACTAACTAAAGATACAGCTGCAAATTCCCTCAAACGGGTATGCGTGGATACAAAGATACATTTGTATCGACGCAACCTTTCCCAACAACACAGCACCGGCCTCCGTCGCGGAGCTTCGGTCCCCCCAACCTTCAAAAGCCCTTCGCCACAAACACAAACGAACACAGAAACTCAACACACAAACAATCATAAATACAAAAAACTCACTCACACAAATTGTGGAATGTATCTGCGTATCTGGGTATCTGTAACTGCGTGCACGCATTTCATAATTTTGAAGCGAGCAACGGACGGACGAACGCTGAAAAATCGAATCAATTCGAATTCAGTTTCGTTGTATCTGCGTATCTTTTGTTCGCTCCGATTCGATTCGATTCGATTGGACGAACTACTGATTAGATACAGGCTTGTTAAACAATTCGATTTTTCCATTTTCAGCCGAGATTGTTTTAAAAATTCACCCCCATCCTCTCGTTCGCTTCGTTGGGAATCGCTGCAAATGGCGCCTGAGAAAAAACTCTTTTATTCATGACTCGGTCATCGATCGATTTGGAGGTGGAGAAGGTTGAGGGAAGGTGCGATGGGAGAGGAGAGTGAGGGGGAGCCCAAACCATCGTTCGTTGCGTTTTCGAGTTCATTTCATTCGACCGTCATCGTCGAATGCAGTCAAACATGAGCTGAAATGAGTTGTAAATCGTCGACTGTTTTTTTCAAGGTTACAGGGGGCCCTTGAGTGGTTTGTGGTGAGGGGGAGGGAGAAGTGGAGGAGGGAAGTTGAAGGAGGAGGTGGAGGGCAGATGAGGGAAGAGGTGAAGAAGGTTGTGGAAAGGGTGGAGGAAGATGAAGAGACGACGACATGAGATTTGCATTCAAAATTCGGAACTCGTTTTAAACCCATTTTCCACGCTTCTTTTCGGATCTGTCTGCAGACGTTTACATCTCGTTTTAACGACTTCATTTGTTGAACTCGTTCTCTCTTTTTGGCCTGCTCCTCTCTCTTTTGTTCCTCAATCTGGCAACACGTTTTTCTTACATCGTTTTTCTTACATCGCTTCTCTGTGGGAAAACGAAACCTCTCTCTGATCTGACTCCACTTTAGGGGCCTGACCATTGTCCATATCGCTCTCGATGTGGTCGTGACTCTGTCTGTGGCCGACCAAGGTGACCAGGTTGACGTCATTCGAGCCCTTTGTTCTCGGATGCAAGGTCAGGGCGAGGGTCGGGGGTTCAGGGAAAAGTCAAGGTTGAACTTGAGGAAGTGGTTTCGACTGCAGATCGGTGAAGATCGATGAACATGGGTGAAGTTCGATTGGGTTGAGAAATTATTGATGTGAAATATTAAAATTTGTATTGAATATATTTTTGAAAATATACAATGTTTATTATTATTATTACTTTTTTAAATTATTAATTTAATTATTTATGTAATATTTATTTAAATGTTATTCACAATTAATTTTGAATTTTTATTGAAATTATTATTGAATATATTTTAACAATATTTGTGTAATTATTTCTTTTTATATTTCTATTGTTATTTAGATTATTTTTGAATTTTTGCAACTCTTCCTTATTAAACTATATGTATTCTGCTTCGAAAAGCGAGGTCAACGATCCAGCGAGAGCCCTAAACGCCCTGTCCACAAGCCTGAGGCGCGTTTTGAAAATACTTCTTCTGCCCCATGTGCGGAATGTTTCGTGATTTCCATAATTAAATTCCACAGTTGATGACATGTCGACACCTCCCACCCACCTCTTGACATCCTCTGGCCTCCCCCTTGTCAAGGATCTTATCGGATTCCTTGCAACGCGAGTCGTTAATAAAGAGCTTTGTTTTTGGTAATTGTTGGGGGCGGCAATGGTGATGATGGGGATGGGTTTGATGGAGGAGCGTTTGATGAAGGAGAGTTTTGATGAAGGTGAGGTTGATGAGGCAGAGGTATGTGAGAGGAGTGGAAGGTGGTCGAGTGTGTACTAAGAGTAGGTAGGGAGAGGAGAATGGTGTAGAAGGTGTTGTTGGTGTGAAGGTTTCTTCTAACAAAGGCTTTTTCTATATTAGAAGAACAATTATTTATATTTAATATCGGTTAGTATTCTAGTTAGATGAACAACAACATTAGTAACAACAACAATAAGAATAACAACAACAATAACAAAAAACAACAACAATAACCTGCAACAAAACAATATCAAGTTAACAAAAACAATACCAAGATAACAAAAATATGATTTATGAAGCATTCAAATCATCGTCAACGAGGAAATGGACAAAGGAATTTCATCGTAAACCATGTTATGGCTGTTGTTGTTGTCGCATGACCTGCAATGATGACAACATTAGCAACAACAGCAGAAACAACAACAACAACAACAACAACATAGAGAGAGCAACAACACCAACAACTTCCAAAAATACCCCGAAGCAACACTTAAAATTCACTCTCGAAGGTGCGTCGGCGGTTTCGAGGTGTCGACCAAACGCCCTCGCGACCAAATGCCACGCCCACGACAGAGTGCGTGAGTGTGTTTGTTTGTGAGTGTGTAGGTGTGAATATGCGTGAGTGAAGATGTGCGTGTGCAGCTTGTGTATGTGTGTGTGCGTGTGTGACGATGTCTTAATTATCATCAGCAGCGAAATATTAAATGAGTTTTGATTTTGCGGCGACTGCGAATTCATTACGAAAATTTGGAGAGATGGAGAGAAGGGAATTGAGAAAGAGGGATGAAGGAGACGAGAAGGAGATGTGGAAAAAGTGAGGGAGGAAGAGTGAAGGATGGGTAGAGAGGATGAAAGAGAGAAGGAAAAGAGAGAAGGAAAAGAGAGAAGGAAAAGAGAGAAGGAAAAGAGGTCTGACCAAGTGACGATGGACAAGCAGTCGACAATGGACTGATGGATTTATACTGAATTTTAGGCCTAATTTTTTGAAAATTCAACAACAGAAAAAATACATATAAAAACACATGTAAAGAAAGTGGCCGAGTGTGTGAAAGAGATGGCAGACGCGGCTCGTCAATCACTCGGCCTGACACCTGTCGGCCCCGCCGAGTCCTTCGGCCGTTCGTCGTCGTCACTTCACGAGTGTGTGTTTTGAAAAATGATCGTGTTTTTAACAAATGTTTATATCAGAGACACGAGAGAAACTCTTATAAAATGTCTTACATTTTCCGACAGTAACTAATTTAAAGTTTATTTTATTTTTCATACAAATTGTATTTTTATTTTTAAAATAATTTTTATTTTCATACATTTTTTTTTTTTTTTTAAATCATATGTGTTTGTTCCTAATTTATTTATTAATTTTCCATGCATTTTTCCAATATTTCAAAATGTTCTTAGTTTCTCTATATTTTCTGAATTTTTGTATGTTTTATTTAACATTGAAAAATCTTCAGAATTTTTCTAATTTAATTTTTTGGTTGTTTGCATTTTTTTTTCGGTTTTCATTTGAATTATTTTTCATTTATATATTAATTTTTTGTAATTTCTTTAAGAGATTTGAGAATTTTTGAAAAGTGTTATTCCAAATTTTGATTTGATTTTGTTCTAAAATACAAATTTTCTGTTTAAATTCGAATTTTCTATTTTATTCAAAATTTTCAAATTTGCTGAATTTCAATTTTTTGAAAAATTCTTAAACTTTTTCTAACATTTGCTTGAAAACCAATGCAAAGTTTTCATAAAATTTCCATTAAACATTTTCATGTGTTTGGTTTGCTATGTGTATTTTCTGCCGCATTCCAACAGTGCGAGACATGCGTTCGTTCGTTCGTTCATCTGGCAGATACAGTTGTCTACGCAGCGATCGAAATCCCCTCCGCCCCCTTCATCCCTCGCCTCCACTCGCCTGGGCTCCCCTCGCTCTCGTGCTCCCGTCTGACGAAAGCTCTCGCGGAGCCGCAAGCGAACGCACTTATGGCGATCGCTTCGCTCATGAGACGTCGGAACAGCAACAAAACCCCAAAATTCAACATTAGAAAATCAACACAAAAAATAAAAAAAAAAAATCAAACTTACAAAAACAATAATTACAACAATACTAATTTCGACAACAATTTGTGGTTGAAAACTTGCACTTCAACATTCGAATCGACAGAGGCCACCTTCTGCCTTCTCTCTCTTTCTATCCCTCTTCCTCTTCCACTCTCTCTCTCTCTCTATCTCTCTCACTTCTCTCTTCTTAACTTTTCCTCTCTAAATCCCTCTCTTTCTCCCTCTCTCTCTCTGCCACTCTCTCTCTCTCTCTCCATCGATCTCTGCCTCAGCGCAGCGACAAAGCGACCGAGCGAACGCAGCTTTTGTCGCGCACGCATTTTTTTACATCTGCACATAGAACGACGACGACGACCACAACCACAACAACAAAATCCACGACCACAACAACAAAATCTACGACCACAACAATAAAAATGACTACCACAACAACAACCCAAACCAAAAACCACAACAACGACGAATAACAACTACAACAACAACAATCGTAGCAACAAAACCAAAACATATAGCAACAACAACAACAAATAAAATAAAAAATAATAACAACAAGACCAGAAGAAGGTTCTTCAAGGTTGCTCGGTTGATGACTTTGAAAAATAACAACAACAAAACTATATTGAAAATAACAACAACAAAACTATACTGAAATAACAACAATAAACTATACTGAAAATAACAACAAATACTACAGTGAAAACGACAAAAATACGGCGAAGCTTTTTTGAACAAATTAAGTTTTTTCTCTTCTACTTCTTCACTATTCTTCTTATTGTTGTTCTTGCTTGGTTCACAACGCATGCCAGGGGTGACGGGGGATCGAGAGGTTGTTGAAGCATTGAAGGAAGAGTGGATTGAAGGGAGGGAAGGAGTGGGAAACAAATGTCATAGAATCGATGGTAGAACGCTAGAACAGGTCGCTGAGATACAAATGCAAAGGTGCCTAAGGTGAGATATTTAAATAGATAGGCTTTAAAAAGATACATAGAAAAGATTCTCAGATACGCATAGGAGAAAATATCTAGATACTTGAACGCATTTTATACGTAAATATACAATATTTAGATGAAAATATACCATATTTATATGCAAAAATATATTTTTCCAGATTAAAAAAATATATATTTAAAAGATTAATAATTAATATCTTGATAGTTGTATACAATCTTACCAAGATACACATAGAAAACATTCTTAGATACATTTAGAACAGATTCCTATTTACATTTAGAACAGATTTCTATATACTTCTAAAACAGATTCCTAGAAATATATGGAACAAATTCATAGAAATATATGGAACAAATTCCTAGAAACATATAGATTTAATTCCTAGTTATATCAAATTCAACAACATCAGATTCCTAGATACATATAGAACAGATACATCGAGCAGATACTTAGATACATGCGTCAATCTATGCGATACGCCCGACTCGTAGTGCGTTTTCGTGTCGATTTTTGTTTTTTTCGATCGCGATTGCTTCAGTTCCTTCAATTATTTTGCTCATCGCTCGCTTTGTGCTCGTCTTTCGTAAACAACTCGATTTATTTGCAGTGATTACTCACGCACACACACACATATACAGTAGGGGGACGAAAGGGGGCGACCTGTGGTTAGACAGAAAAAACAAAAAACAAATCAAAACAACAGTCGAGAACCAAACAACAACGGAGAAGAGAAATTCGAGCAATTAACAATAATTTTTGGGAATTTTTTTCTCCTCTTTTTCGTGAATCACCTGTTGGTACTTTGAGTTCTATCTATCTATCTACATAGATATATTGCGTAGCTCATGCAATTGTATTTTCACTGATGTATTTTTCATTATGTTTGTAATTGTAAAGATGAGGTTTTTTACAATGGTCCAATGTAATAAATAATAATTGAACCTTTTAAATAGTTCTGAATATGAATTAGATGACGCGTTCATTTTTTACTGTAAATAAATACTGTATTTAAACCACCAGATATTCATCCGATACAATCATACATAATTTAAGTTCAACAAATAATTTGGAATTTCAAATGCGTTATTGTTTTAAGAAAATGTTAATTTTAATGAATTTTAATAAAATATCAATATAAATGGATTTGAATAAAATATCAATTTTTTTTTATTATTTGAAATAAAATTATCAAGATTAAAAATAGTTTATATTATAATAATAAATTAAGTTAAGTTAATTCGTAATATAAAATAAATTCTAAATTGTGTCAAAATCAATATAATACACAAACTTAAATTTTAAATAATTCTTTGTTTTTAATGCACGTGGCTTTTTGTAATATTTCGCTAAATAATTTTCCATAAAGCTAAATTTCATAAAACTTCAATCGGTTCTTATAAAATTATGCTTCTTGAAATATTTGTCTTTCTAGTTTTATTTTCACAGGTTTAATTAGAAAAATGCCTAAAAAATTCCGAATTACCGGCGAAAGAAATCATTATTTGCACAACTGCAAATTCGACGAGGGAAAAGAGATAGTGAGAGAAAGAATGAAAGAGAGAGGTGGAGAAAGAGAAAGAGACAGCGAAACAGATCTCAAGAGGCAAAACGACAAAGATCGAGTTTCAGTAAATTGAATTCAATAGGCGTAGGAACAGCATCAGCTACAACAACAACAACAATTATATTGGAATTCATCATACCCATGAGTATTATAATTAACTTTCAACAACAACAATAGTAAGAATGACAAAAAAACCAACAATAACAAAAACAACATCATATTCACAAACAACACCAAAAAAATCAACAGAAACAACAGCAACAACAATTGTTGTTGAACAGAGAATAGCAAAAAAAAACAAAATGAGGTAGAATTGAGAAAAAAATCATTCGTCAGGTTATTGCACTGTACAACAAAAACAACAACAACTAATCCTACCACATTCATCAGCAACGAACAACAGCAGCAGCAACAGCAATCAAAGCAACAACAACAACAATGAATGACAGCAAACAACAACAAATGATAGCAATAACAACAACAATGAATAACAGCAAACAACAACAAATGATAGCAATAACAACAACAAACATAGAGATCACTTGAAGCGAATTAAAATTGCGTTGAATTAGAATCGGAAGAAGCAGACAAGAAGTGGAGGCGGAGAAGAAGGAGAAGAAGGTGAAAGGAAGAAGCATTTGAAATGAAGATGAAGAAGAACGAAGCAAAGAATGAACGATTGTATTTTGGGGAAGAAGAAAAAGAAGCATGAGAAAGAAGAAACAGTGGTGAAGTGGAATTAGAAAGAAAACAAACAACGAAAAGTAAATTTGCAAATTCGCATGAATTTTTTATGAACTAACAACAACTTTGAATAAAAACAACAACAACAATAATGAATAAAAACAACAATGAAAAGTAACAACAACAATAACAGATAGAAACCTACAACAACAACAACATTGTTACCTGCATAAACACACAACATCAGCAACAGCAAGAACAAACAATATTCTCAGCAACGACAATAGAATGGAACAAGAAAGACTAAATAGAATAACAACAATAACTACAAGAACAACTGCAACAACAACGACAAAAACTACAGCAATAACAACGAAGGCACCAACAAATAACAACGAAGAGGGCAATAACTACAACAACAAGAACAACAATAACTAAGAGGATAAACAACAGCAACAACAACAGTTGAAGGAATGAAATAAGAACTTAAATAACATCAGTAACAACAACGACAACAAGAACTACAATAGCAACAACTATAACAATAACAACAATAAAAACTTGTACTACAACAACAACGAGTACAGAACAACAAATATTACAACAAGAACAACAACAACAATCATCACCACCAAGAACATTGGCCGATGATGCAATCGTTCGTTTCGTTCATTCAATGGAACCATGAAACGAGCGCGACACGCATCGGCCAACAACAACAATAACAACAACATCTAGAACAACAACAACTCAACAAAGCTCCTCCACATGCTCCACACACACACACGCGCACTCATACAAATATATATGCAGTAGTCTCCAACACACACAATCATACAAAAAAAAAGGAGAATAATTTGCGAATCAAGTTGAGCTGCACGATCGTTGTTGTTGTTGTTGTTGAATTTCATTCGTCAACGCGGGAACATAAGGAATACATCAACAACAACAACAATAACGAAATGGGCAACGTCAATCGCACAACTCGTGGAACAACAATAACAACAACAACAATAGCAATGGCGTTTCAGCAACGCATTAAAATGGCGAATCATCGTTAGTAATGGTTGTTGCTGTAGTTGTTGTCGCTGCTGCTGCTGCCTTTCCATGCGTGTGTTTCTATTTTTTGCCTCCTCGAGAAATTCTTTGCTGCGATTGTTCTTTTCGATGATTTTTTTCATCTAACTTCTAAGATTTAACCACGAAATACACTGCCAGAAATTTTATTTAAAGGGAAATTACTGCAGTGAATAAATTAATAATAATAAATTAATTAACAAATAAACAATAATAAATTCGTAAATATATAATAATACGCCAATAAATAATAAACGAAGAAATTAGTAATAAAAAATTATAAAATATATAACCAAAAATAATACCACATTAATAAATAGAAAAATAAATAAACATTAATAAATTCACAACTGAATAATTAAAAATTAATGAATAAACAATAATCAATTAGTAACAAACAAATTATTGTGACCCAATTAACTACAATTCTTTAAAATTTTTGAAGATACATGTATTTAAATTATATCTTTATATTTTATCTATTATATTTATATATGTTTTCAATATGATATGAGATTTTCTCTCAGTGTAGCTCTCTCTTAATTCTCTTGATCCTCCTTGGGTAGCTCTTGCGGTTCCAATCGCGTCTTAAGATTAATTCGATATTCGAATGCGAAAATCTCTTCTCCATTCTACATTCGCTCAGTGTAAAACCAAAGTCATGTATCCGCGATCTTGCAGATACTTAAGCCGAGGCGTAGGAAACTTCAATCGTTTTCAGAGTTGTTGTTGGCGTTGGTGTTCTTGAAGTTGTTGTTGTTTTTTATGTTGTCTTTCTTGTGAAGTGAATGTTGTCGCCAAGAAGAGAGAGAACAGCAACAGCAACAAGAATAAGAACAACAACGATCACAATGGCCCCAACTTCCAGCGCGATTGGTGCGATTTCTATCGCCATCTCTATTTCCTCCTTCTCCTTTTTCTTCTTCTTCTCCTCCTTCTTCTTCTCCTTCTTCTTCTTCTCCTTCTTCTTCTTCTTCTTCTCCTTCTTCTTCATCTCTTTCATCCCCTCTTCTCCTTCTTCTCCTCTTCCTTTCATCCAACCGCAGCGCTGCAGGAATGTATCTAAGCATTTGCGGCGATCGCCGTATCCGCAAGATCGCATGAAGTATCTATCTCTGGGTTTCGCATGTATCTGGCCGATTGTTGGTGTCGTTGTCGGGGCCCCACGATGCAAAGTCAAAGCGCACGAGCGTCGCAAATGAGGACGTCGACGTCAACGGCTGACGCTGACTGCGATCGTTCGGCGTACGGCGGTTCAACGAACTCTTCATGCGCTCCCCGATGCGGTAATTCGCGAAAAATCTTCTAGTGTTTATTGTCGTTGCCGTCGTCGTCGTTGGCAACGTTGTTGTTGTTGTTACAGTCGTTGTTGTTTTTTCTATTGCTGCTGCTGCTAATGTTCTCTCTCCCTGTCTCTTTCTCCTCGATTCGGCTGTGCTCGGCTGTTGGAGAACTTTGAACGAAGAAACGATCGAGTGCAATGACTGGTGGAGCACCCCATAAATAACAACAAGAACAACAAATACAACATTTAAATCAACAACAATATAATCTAAAACAACTATAAAAACAAGAAAACAACAACAACAAATTTTTGTATATAACAACAACTATTTTTTATACAACAATAACAATTTTCTATACAGGAACAACAATTTTCTATACAACAAAAATTTTCTATACAACAAAAATTTTCTATACAACAACATTTTTCTATACAACAATAACTATATTTTATACAGCAACAAGATTTGGTATACAAGAACAACTATTTAATACAACAACAACAATACTGTTTGTATACAACAACTAAACTATTTAATACAACAACAAATCCACTCTAAACTCAACAACCACAAATCTAAACAAAAATTCAGCTTAAGTCTCAAACAAAAATGAAAAAAAAACGTTTAATAAAATCAAGAAAAAAAATAATAAGAAAAACACAAAATAAATAAACGGAAAGAAATAATTTTTTAAATTCTGGAGCAACAGCAGCAGCAAGAAAAAAATCATTAAAAAGAGAATTTTATTTCTAGATCGTCGCTCGAAGTTATCTAATCTTTGTTTGTTGTTGTTCTTGGTATATGTTATTGTTGTTGTTATTGTTGTTGTGGGCTTTTCGCTTTTGTTGGCGGCATGTGTAGCCTAGTTATTGTTGTTGTAGTAATTATATATTTTTTGTATTGTTGTTGTTGTAATGGTAGGTTTTTATTGTCGTCGTTCCTACTTTGCTTATAGTTGTTGTTGTTTTTTTGCGAACTCACCCCACAACGCGAGTGAAGAAACTTTTCACGATCTTTTATATTTTTAGAACAAATGAAACAATTTTAAAAACTCTAAATTTATATTTGAGAATTGAAAAAAAAAAACAAAAACAAACTAACGATAAACTTAAAGAATTAACAATAACAAAAAAAGGGGGAAAATTGTGTCAATCTTCATCTCATCAATTAAATCGTGGATTTGTTTCAATTTTAGATCAAAGATTTTTCTATAATTTTTCTTTGAGAAGATTCTTTCGTTTTTATTTATTCTTCCACCAATTTTCATCTATTAAATTCCTTTATTATATAATTATTTTTTATTTAAATTCAGTTTTTTATTTAATTTAGTTTTTTAACTCATCTTTTCATGTTTTTTGATTTAATTAATTTTTATGTAATTTATGTTTTTTATTTGAGTTCACTTTTTAATTTAAAACTTTTTTATTTAATTCCTTTTTTTTTATTTCTTCTTTATATTTAATTCCTCTGTTCTACTTCCCCTTTTTTATTTAATTCCTCTTCTTTATTAACTTTAGCTTGTTATGATTTTATTTCTCTCTTTTAGCTCCATCTTTTGTTCTACATTCGGTTTTGTTTCTATTTTAATTTATTATCGTTGGTTTCTTTGGTTCAACATTTTTGTAATTATTTTTTCAGCATTTTGTATTTTGATTTTTTTCTACTGTTTTATTTGGATTTTTATCCACGTTTTTTATTTTGTTTTGTCTTTTTTTTCTACATAGTTTTCATTTTTATTTTAGTTTTACTTTCATTCCACCTATTTTTTCGTTCTTTTTACTTTTATTTATATAGAAGACTTTTTTCTTTTGTTCCTTTCGACGTTCAATCGTGTTGTTGTATTTTATTAACGTTTTTGTTGTAGTTGTTGTTGTTCTGGTGACTCTGTTGCCGTCCATCGTTCATTCATCGTGCGTGTCTCACATTCTAAAAAAACAGAACGAGGGAACGAAAAATAAATTAAAATCGAATGAAAAAAAGCAGAACGTAAAAATGAACGAAAATGAGCGAAAAAAAACTGTCGGAGTAAAATCAAAAATGTACGCCAATAATAACAATAAGAAGATTGCCAAAAATAACCAAAACTATCATTATAAATAGAACAACTACAAAATAGAGTAGCAAGAACAAGAATAACTATAAGAACAACAGCCATAACTATATAGAGAACAACAATAACAATAAAAACAACAACTATATTCGCAAAAATAATAATGATCAAAATTCTAACAACAATAATCAAAATCATAATAACAAAAACAACAATCATAATAACAACAATATCAGCACGAATTACGCACAAAACTAGCAACAAAAACTTTGTCAAGGTCAATTAAGTTGTCGGAGGCCGAAGTTTTCCCAACCTCCACCTTCAACCACGCCCCACCTCCCTGCCGCCCACCTCGAGTAAACAATCAAATTTTGCACTATTTTTATTTTGCTTTTACTCTTGTTGTTGTTAGTGTTTTTATTGATGTCGTCATTGTTGTTGTTAGTGTTGCTGTTATTGTTGAGTGGTTTTTTTTCGCAAATATTTTGTGCGAAAATCTTATCGCAGACGCCATGGTTTTGGCCACGAATCGCGAACGGCGCGGCCGAGGAGGGTGTCTGGAGGGGCGGGGAGGGGAAGGTGGGGAGGTGGGGAGACGAGCCAAAGATAATGGGCGTGAGTCATGGGATGGGATGGAGTCAAGGGATTTCCCCAAGGGTCGAAAGGGATTTTGGGTATGCCAGAGATCATGATAAATTTCCTAAGTTGTTTCTATACTATGTAGAAACTATAGAAGGAAATAAGTTTGAGGATATCTTGAAATCTCTAAAGAATATTTATATTTGTAGCTTTTTGAAAAACGACTTTTTCGATTATAGTTCATCGAAAAACGATGGTTTCTAAAATAAGAAATATTTACTTGAAAAATATCCATCACAAAAACAAAACTAATCGAAAAAAATAAAAAAAAATAATTGAAAAAAATATCGCATCGAAAAAGCTAGTCGAAATAATTAATCGAAAAAAATAATCGAAAGAAATATAATTGAAAAAATTAATCGACAACAATTATCGAAAAACAAATCAATAAAGATAATCTAAAAAATTTATCGGGAAAAATTTTGTCAATGTATAATTGTGATTGTGACGTGATTTTTATTATAAAAAATATAAATGTATCAAAACATTTTCTGTCTAAAACAAATCAAACTATCAAAGATCAAGAATCAGAAAAAAAAATCGAACAGATCAAATAAAAACGATCTATTGATCGATCTATTGATTCAATATGTTTAATATTTGAATTGAATATTGAAATTGAAGAATTTTGAAAGTCCGTGAATTTTCATGCAAATAACGAGCGATAGAAACGAAATCAGGGGAAAATTTTGTCTATAGAAGAAATTAATCGAAAGAAATAAATCGATATATTTCCGTAGAACGTTGCCACCGCCAAACGTATCGCATGGATCGCTGCGTGTGACATAAATTTAAAAAAAACTTTTGGATGAAAATCCAATAAAAACCAAACACGAATTTAAATAAACCTGTCGATGCGACTTTAACAAGCACAACAACAACAAAAAATAGCAAAAAAAAACCAACAAGAAAATCATAATTCAACATGAATCTTATAGATACTTTGGGCATCTTTGTATCTATGCGTCGAACGCACAAATATGTAAATTCGATGCGTAAGCGAGAATCAAAACAACAACAACAAATACGAACAGCGACCACTGGTGGCAATAAAATAACCTTGAATTTTATTTTGGAGGCCCAGACGACGATCGTTCCATCCTGCATTCGAAATGAATCTATGCGATAAATACATAAATACATACAGAGAAACATGTCGATACATATGTACAATGTATCTATTGTTGGCGAACGCATGAAAAAAAAGCTTCAAGTTAATTAAATTAAAAGAGTGGAAGGAGTGGAGATGACAAGGAAGGGGAAGAACAGAGGAAGAGGAAAAGACTGGAAGAAAAGAGGAGAAGAAGAAGAAGGAAGAAGAGAACGACATGTAGTGAGAAGCAAATTTAACTAGAAAAGAGAGAGAAAAATTAATTGAACTTGAGGAGGATTTGAAGTAAAGGAACAGATGAAGTTGACTTCGATAAAAGGCGAAAAATAATAATAATAAGAAGAAAAAGCTATTTTGTAAATAGTATCAACAACAATAACTAGATCTATTAGCATTCGTTTTCCTTACAAAAGCTTCAAAACTTCACAATTCGAACGAATGATCGGAGCAGCAGAAGCAAAGACAAAAACAGTAACAACGATAGTTACAACAACAACAACGATTGTTACAACAACAACGATTATTACAACAACGACATCAGTAATAACAACAACTCGAACAATCAGCAGCAACATTTCCATAAAAGCCTCAGCTACAACGAAGCAGCAACAGTGAAAAAAGACCAAGAACCAAACGTTGATTGAAGTGGTTGAAGAAGGAGAGGGAGAAGGAGAGAGAGAAGAAGAGGGTGAAGGTGTGATGAAGAGAGAGGGGAGACGAACCCCAAACCAAGTGGTGAGGGACATGGAACGCATTGCGGCCCACACGCGTGTCTGGCAAAACGACCAGAGAATCGCATTGGCCAAGATAAAAAAAAATAGTATGGTTAAAATAGAAAAAACACACACTCGCATACACAAACACTGAAGCCCTGAACTAACGCGAAGGTGCGTTGGAAAGAAAAGAGAGACAAAGAGAGAGGAAGATAGAAAGAGAGGGAGTTCAAAAGAGAGAGAGAGAGAGTGAGAGAATCATTCTGGGCCCGTTTGCACTCGATTCTCTTTTTTCTCTCTCTCTATGCTGCCGATTGTGCTCATGTTGTTGTTGTTTTTTTTTTTCTAAAATTTTTGTTGTTGCTACTGCTGTGAAATGACTTGATGTTGCCATCAGTTGCCATTGCTGCTGCTGTTGTTGTTGTTTTTGTTGTTTCACCTTGAAAAGTTCATTCACGCCAGACACAAACGCATGATCATCTCGAACACACACACACACACACACACATTCTTACACAAATGCTTATTCACACACACACATCGACAATGAATTTATTCATAGAAGAAAAAATTCATAGAAACGAAACGCACACTAACACCAACACAACACCAACACGAAGCACTCACACAGACACGAACACGAGCGCAAGCACGCATTAACATAGCCATGTCGAGCATTGGAGAGGTAGAAAGAAAGAAGCATAGTCCAATACAATAACAAAAAGCACAATATACCAATGACAACAACAATAGCAAGCACCAAGCACTATAGGTAACAACAAAAAAAGGCTAAAATGCGAAAAAGCCAGCAAAACGAATGCGGTATAAACGAATGTGCGAATGGGAGATTGAAGGAATGAAGCAAACGAAGAGCTTAGAACATGAGGTTCCATACCCAAGGGGAGAAATCGTTAGTAGAAGTTGGTTTTGGACCTGATGGCAGTTTGAGATTTTTAATGATTTAAGAAGCATTTCCTAGATCATCCCTCATATAATTCTTCACTTTTCAAAAAATATGTTAAGCATTTAAAAATAAATTGCTTTTAATTATTTTTTTTTTAATTTGTATTTTTTATAAATATATAAATAAAGCAATATAATTAATAAAAGTTGTTAAAATAATTTTAATTCAAATATTTTATTTTTTTATATAATTTTTTTACAGTTGTATGTTACAATTATTTTTTAAAATTAATTTTTGATATAAATTATATACCTTTATTCTATTGTATTATATCCACAACTATTAGCCAAACTATCTCTACTAACATTTTCGCGACCGCCGATCGTTTCGGGAGCTTTTGTAAAAATTTGCCCACTTCTGGGCTCGAGTGTGCCGAATGCTAGTGGAAAAAAGCACTACAATAATAACAACAAATACCATATTAACAACTACAATATTAGCAACAAAAACTACAGACATAGACAGACATATATGAAGAGTAATCATAAAAAAAAACCCGAAAAAATCGGTGAAGTTCAAGGTATAACGAACAGCAACAACAACAACAAGAAGAACATTGTATGTAGAGAAATAAAATGAAATGAAAACAAGTCAACAATTATGCGTTGGTCGTTGAAGGGCGATGGAGCAGAGGGGGGGCGAGGGTTGGGTCTGGAGGTTGGTGTCTATCGAAGGGGGAAGAGGGGGTGTTGTTGTTGTTGTAGCTGTTGTTGTCGTTGCCGCCTTCCTCGCTTCTCATGATCAATTTGTTCGCATCAACCATTGTCGATATCGTTGTTGTCGTCTAGTCTAATGTGTTGTTGTTGTAGTTGGCGATCATGTTGTTGTTGGTTGTTTTTCTTGTTGTTATTGTTTTTCTTGTTATTATTGTTTTTTTTTCTTATTATTGTTTTTCTTATTGTTGTAGGTGGTCATTCTTGTAGTTAATTAGATTGTTGTTGTCACCTATGCTTAGTGAGAACTAAAGGAGAATGAGCATAAGGGCGAAGGTAAAAAGCTCTTTACAAATGTTCACTTCTGGAGACAATAATTGCGTGGACAAGCAATGGACAGACGGCTGGATAGACGGATAGACAAAAAGACGGATAGGCGCAGCATACAAAGAGAAAGGGAAGGAAGAGAGAGAGGGGGATAGTGAAAAGACGATGGTGACGACGACGTCGTCTGGTCGGAGGCCTATCTTATCAATGATCGCACAGTGCGGGAAGTTCTTGCAAAAATGTGTATTTCCAATCAGCTACAGTAGTTCTTTAACAATAACAACAATATATGTACTATAATAGTCATAACTACAAGAATAAACTATAGTAGTCATAAAAAAAATCCAAGAATATTAGTAAAAACAACAACAAGTGTCTATGTTATTATTATGAAAATAATAAGAACAATATGAGAATAAATAATAATATTACAGAATTATAAAATAAAAAATTGAAAAATTTTTGGATAATAAAAGGGACCAAAAGAATGAAAATAATAAAATTATAAAACAATATAATATATAATAATATATACAAATATAATATAAACAATATCAATTACAAAAATAGTAAAAACAACAAAATCATAAATATAAAAATCGTTTTTAGAACAAATATTTGATTGCTCATGTTTCGTTGGTATAATTGAGTTGTTGATTTTTTAAATATTGTTATTGTTTCTGCGATTCTCTGGTATTGTTGTTACAATGGATGTTAAAAGATCTTTGTTTCTCTCCCGATTTCAATTGTCCAAATTAAATTAATACTAAATTCATTCAATTAATTTCAATTCACTTGATCTCTCCCCTTTTTTTTCTCCCTCATTCACTTCACCGGTAATTTTCCTAATAATTGCTTCCTCATTGCTTCATAATTCCTTCAATCTGCCAATCGATAAACGTTTAAATCAATCTCACAATCCTATTTTATTTCTGTTCCTGTGCACAATTTATTACCTCGTCCCACCCCCTGTGATTAAGAGAGAGCCTTATGTGTGTATGTTAACGAGTTATCACCCGGTGTCCTGGGACATTTAAAACAGCAACAAAAACACCAACAATGACAACAGCAACAACGACGAAAACAACGACAACAAAACCCACCCAAACGTCGTCATCACCAACGACTGCGTCCCAAATGCGAATGGAGCAGCAACAAAAAGACCTAAAACAACAACAATAACAACAACGACAACGACTACGACGATTGCTGCATGGGTGGTGGTGGAGAGGACACCATCACACACACACAAATACACAATGAGAAAGAGAGTGAAAGAGAAAGAGACAAACGATGTTTTTGTGTGCAGTGAAAAGTGAAAGTTTTTCTCGTCGAGAAGAAGGTTCAAAGAAGATGAAGAAGAATAAGCGCCAGAACAACCCGAACAGGACATCCAGATACAACAACAACAAGAGGAGAAAAACAAAAACAACCACAATGAAACAACAACTACGATTAAACAACAACAAATATGAGTATCCCTAACGAAATTAGGACAAATCAACGCATCGACCGACATGCGTTTGGGTTGGTTTTCATCTGCTTCTTGTTGTTATTGTTGTTGTTGTATCTAAGTATCTGTGAAATACACAAAACTTTTATCTCTAGAATGGAAATACATATTTATGTATTTGTGAGAATGTATGCATGTGTGAGTGAGTGAATGATTGTTGTGTGAATTGTCCTACAATTCATTTTTCATTCCTTTTTTCTTGCTGTTGTTGTTGTTGATATCCCTTTGTTGTTGTTGTTTTTGTTGTTGTAGTTAAATTAGATATTTAAGTCATGCGATAAGCGAAATCAGGTCATCAGTAAAACAAAACCAACAACAACAACAATGCTTTGGGGATGTTTTTGTCCATTCGCAATATGAAAAGGGATTCAAAGGATTCAGTTTGGTCTCTCTGTCTGTCTGTCCTTCTGTCAGTCTGTCTGTCTGTCCTTCTGTCAGTCTGTCTGTCTGGCTGTCTATCTGACCGTCGTCCTCTGTCCACCTCTCTGTCTGTTTCTCTCCCGTTCTGTTTGTCTCCCAAGGTGTGTCGAGAGAGCATTTTAAAGTTCACATAAATGTGAGATTTAAAGAGCGAAATATTTGAAGTTGGTCGAGATTAAAACATTTAGGATGAAGGGTGGGAAACCATTAAGTCTGAAGGGTGGAGGGTGAAAGAAGAAGAAAAGGGTGCGGAAAGTGAGAGAGTGTGGGTGTGACTTCGTGGCTTCGATTTTACAATTGATTTTGGTCGACCTGTTTAATTCTTCATACCTCTTTCTCTTCCTATTATTATTCCTGTGCCTTTCTCTTCGTCTTTCTCTAACTCTATCATTCTCTATCCATCTTCTTCTATTTCTCCATCATTCTCGTTCTTTCTCTCCATCTTCCTCTCACTGTTCATCTTCCTCTTTGTCTTTTTTCCTCTGTCCAATTTCGTTAACTCCCTATCATTGAATTTCGAATTTCTTCCATTGAATTTTGACTCTTTTTCAATGAATTTTGAATCTCCCTCATTGTTTTTTGAATCTCCTTTATTGAGTTCTGAATCTCATTCAATAAATTTCGCCTTCGCACTTTAATTGAATGTCATCAACTTGCGATTCTCTTGAATTTCGATGCCTTCAAAAAGGATTTCAAGACATGAAATCTAAACGAGGACGGGAAAGAGTAGCAAGAGGAAGGATCAGGATGAGGTGAAGGACGAGAGAGGAAGTGCGAGGAGAAAAATAAATTGCAGAATAAAGGGAAGAAGAAAAAAGGATGAGGGATAGAACGAGACCTTCGATCGAGCTGATATTCATTCAAAAAGCTTCACAACCTCACAAAAGGAAGAAGTTCTTCAGCAGTAGAAGAAGCCGCAGGACAAAACGAGCAACATCTCCTACGTCTCTTTCATCGTTGTGTTCATCCTGGTCTTCGTCGTTCTCCTCCTCCTCTTCTTCGTCCTCTTCTTCGTTGTCTTCATCCTCGTCTTCCCTATTGTCGTCATCACAGCTGCACAAGTAGTTGTTCTTGCTGTTGTTGCTGCCGTTGTCGCTACTAATTAATGATTAGACGAAAATTTACTACGCACTGTGTGCGTGTGTGTGTGTGCAGCTCATATAGACACACACATTGAGATATGAAAACGCACGCACACTAATAACAAACGCACGCAAACACCAGCCATGCTGAGTGTCCCGGAAAGTCCTGGAAATTGCTTTCACGCAGCTTCGCATCGTCGCATCGCATCCTGCGCACTGTTAAGGCAGATACAACAACAATAATAACAACAACAACAATGAAAACAACAACAATATTAACAACAACATTAATAACAACAGTAACAACGACAACAAATATAATAACAACAACAAAAACCATAACAAAAACAACAACACCATCAACAGCTCCAACATGAAATTCTAGAACAACAAAATTGCAGCAACCCACAGAAGACCGAAAATTGATGGTCCCAGTGGTGGTGGTGGAAGTGAGAAAGAGGGAGTGATGGGGTGAGAAGAAGAGGAAGAAAGAGAGAGAGAGAGAGAGAGAAAGACGATGGGTGCAGGGTGGTGGACGTCGACGTCGCATATAAATCAATAAAATGCTACGCACCTTTCGAGAGATCGCGTGGTCGGGGTTGGAGTCTGTCGGCCAAGGTGGAAGTAGAGAAAGAGAAGGAAGAAAGGATGAGATTGAAGTAGAAAGAGAGAGACAACGATATAGAGAGAGGGGATGAAGTACGACATGAGGTGAAGGTGCAGAAGTAGGATGAGAATGAAAAACCACTGGGCTTCGTGAAGGGAAGTGGAGAGAAAATGAGACCTGGGCATCGTTGACCGAGGGTTGGAAAATTGGGGCAATGAGCTGAGAGCAGAAGGAGGAGGAGGAGGAAAACCGGCCAGAGGAAAATGCAGCTAACGGGAAGAGAGAGAGAGACGACGGTGCCAAGGAAAAGCTAAAGAGGAATATAATGGAGAAGAGAAAAAGTGAGAAAATTGATATAGAAGAATTAATTGGGATAGTGGGAAGAAACTTTGAACAATTTAGCTTTGGGAAAGAATTAATTAGAGAAGGTTCCGTTAATTTAATAAAAAAATTTTAATATAGAGCTTCAAATTGAAATTTCGAACATTTTTTTCTTGATGAAAATGTCAAAATATAGTAAACGAGAATTTTCAATCAATGATCATCCCATTAATTGAAGTATTCAATGACTTCTTAATTTTATTTTGTGTACATTTTATTTTGTGCTCCTATGCTTCCTTTTCTATTATTCAATATGTTCGATACCTTCGATATTAGTCGATATCTTCAATACCATTCGATATCTACGATACCATTCGATATTTTTCTGTAATTCTTTGACCTCTGACAATCACTCATTAATTTATTCACTCTTCTCTTCATTCATAAATTCCTTCCTTCTGTCATTGATTTCATTCACAGATTTCCATACATGAGGCTTTGCCTTTTTCGTGGTAAAAATAACGAAAGAACGCCCGAAAGTATACCTCGATTATTTAAAATCGAATTGCAAACACCTGTGAATTTGGGCCAAGTAGATGAAGGATGAGGAAGGAGGGCGAACGTGGAGAGAAAACTGAGAAACAAAGAGGAAACGAGAAAATTCAGAAGACAAAGAAACGAAGGAACATTGGACAAAAAGGGGAAAGCAGCCCAAGGTTGTGGTTTCTCAAATTCTGCTATTGCCGGGAATTTCCGACGAACCCGGTGGGTCTCGGAGCCCTGTTGGAGGGATGTGGGGCCGGGAAGTGGGGCGAGGACGTGGAGTTGAAGTAGGAAAGTGGAGCTGGAACAAATGGGGCTCCCGTCGTTGCCTGAACACCTGGTTCCTTCTGCCGGGTTGTGGCTTCCGTGTCGAGAGGAAGTCAAACAAGTGTGGCGAGAGTCGCAAATGGAACCCGGCACCAAGACCTCGACGAGACAAAGCTAAGGGAGGATGAAGGAGACGAGAAAAGGGTGAAGAAGGGGATGAAGAGACAGAAAGAGGGGGGGAGGGAATATTAAGTGGTAAAGGAGAGAGTGTGAAGTGATAAAGAGAAGAGCATGAGATGGATAAAGGGAAATGCATGAGGTGGAAACGGCACCGAGGACGAGGTGGTAAAGAGAAGGGCATGAGATGGAAAAGAGAAGACCATGAGGTGAGAAAAGGAAAGAACAACAAAGAGGAAACAAGGATATGGCCCAAAAGAAAGGTAGATGTGAAAGTTAGCGAGTTGGGTTATCGGAGAGGTCAAGGGGAAGGAGGAAGCTACCACGATGGCGGTGACTACAACAACGTCAAGAGGGACAAAAACGACTAGAGAAAAAAACAACGATAAGAGGAACAACAACAACAAGATGAGGAACTAACACAACAACAATTTGGCACCACGTCATGTGATCCCGATCATCCCTTTGGGCGTCACATGCACACGCACCGTGGAACGCACCGGATCCATTAAAAAAGCTCCCGCTCGACGAAGCGAAGTGAAGAGTGAAGAAAGGGGTGGACGAGAGGAGGATGATGGGTGGAAGAGAGGAGGACGATGGGTGGACGAGAGGAGGACGATGAAGTTGAAGTATGAAGAGGGCGAAGAGGGAAAGAGAACGAGTAGGAAAAGGCGAAAATTGTCGAAACAACAAAACTTGGCCTAGGCAGGTTGGTAGGATACAGAGTAGATGAAAGGAATGAAGAACGAACGAGGCCGAACCGTGGGCCATGGTGGGCCATGGTGAGGACTTCGGGGCAAAGGAGGATGGACGAAACTGGAGGTGAGGATGGGGTGTCGTCCTGGTTTTTGAGTTGAGGTTGAGGTTTAGGGTGGCTGCAGTGAAAGTTCTCCTCGCCATTTGTTGTTTTCTCTGCCTACCCGTTGTTATTTTCTCTTTCTACCCGTTGTTGTTGTTTTATCTACCTACTTGTTGTTATTTTCTCTTCCTACCCATTGTTGTTTCTTGTTTCCTATCAACTTTTGTTGATGCTGCTTTTGTTCCTTTTCAAGTGCCTAAAATTTCGAGCCTCAGCCACTACTAGGGATGCATGACAACGATGATGACCAAGAGGTGGAGGAGGATGGTGGAGGTAGAGAAGGAGGAGGGAGAGAATTAGGAGGGAGAGGGAGAGGCGGGGTCAAGTGGGCGGCTATGGAGCGGGGTTCGAAGGCAATGGCGGAACTCGAGTAGCTGGCGACGTTGGCAACGAGGTGGAGCCAATTGGAGAAGGTTGGAGAGAGAAGTTGGAGGTGGCAGGCTGAGGATCAGGGTGACCAGCTGAATTAGGGAGCGAATGATGGAGACCAGGGAGGATGATTACAAGGGAACGAGGAACAGGTGAACGAGGAGAAAGATAGACGAAGAGAAAGATGGAGGAGGAGAAAGAAGGACGAGCCGAAAGATGGACGAGAAGAAGATGAGATGAGTAGAAGATATGCGAGAAATAATGAAAAGATGGTGGTGGTAAAGGTAGAAGAAATAAAGGTTGTAGAAAGAAGTGGAGAAAAGGCTACAGGAGAAGTGAAAGAAAAGTTAGAACTAGAAATTATTGGAAAGAATGAGGACGACGAAGATGACGAAGAAAAGGAACAGGAACAGGATGAGTACGTTGAAGAGAAAGAAGACTACGATGACCACGAAAAGGACCAAGAGAATGGCGATGGGAACGAGAACGCCAACGACTATGATGATGATGATGATGGCGATGATTATGATGAAGATGACGAAGGTCCGAAACACATGCGATTCCGGTTCCAGTCCTCGCTGCGTTCGTGTGCGTCGCGGTGGCACCGGTGTAAAAGAGTGTGTGTAAATCTCTGTGTAAGTGTGTGTGTGTGTTTCTGTGAGTTCCTGTCGTTGTGTTTGTGTGTGTCCTCTTGCCACTGTGTGTGTGTGTGGTGTACTTTATTGCGTACCTTGGCTACAATTTAACAAGTGGGCCATAATTCCGTTACATATACGGGTTGCCACGGATGCCGTCCTCTCACTCAAACTCACTCTTTCTCTCTCACTCTCTCTGTCTTTCACTCTCTCTCTATATTTCACTCTCTCCTTTTCACTCTTTGGGAGTGCGTGTGTTTGTGTGTGAAAAGTTCTAACAAGTTTTTTATTTGCACCCCGCATACCTTTTGCTCGGCCTTCCTCCTGGCCGAAAATACTTTTCCCAACATTCTACCTCGTTGCCCACCTCTGGGTCGCTTCCGTTTCTGCCAGGGGCCCCGCATCGAGTGGTGGCCAAGCGAACGTTGCGTTGAGATGGGGGCGCCTGCGATTCTGTGCGCCAAATGGCGCCGGGACCCCCATCACGAACGAACCAAACCCCACCTCAATTCGTTCACAACTCGCCCCACACTTCATTCGCTTCCCTCTCACGATGACCATCCTGCGTGTTTCGTCGTCCCCGCCCCCTGGGCATCGATGGGCCGATCGAATGAGGTGGTTTCAAGGTGTGTGTGTGGTGGAGTTCGGTAGAGTCCGGAGGGGTTCAGGGGGGTCGTCGACGCATGGGGCGCGACTGGTCAGGGGTTGGGTTTCGGTTGAGGTCGACCGTGGTCGTTGCTGTCGACATCGTTGTCGTCGTCCTTGTCGTCGTCATCGTCATTGGTCGTCGTGGGCGAAGTTCTGAAAAGTTCTCAGAATGCATTAAAATGTTCCCTTTGATTTATCGACGTTTTTTCTTGTTTCGCCGCATATTTTACAGGTGCCTTCGATGTGCGTTAGAAGCGGACAGAAGGAGATGAAGAAAGAGGAGGATGATGAGGAGGAGTCGAAGAAGAACGAGTCGGTTCCAGGTCTCACTTTCGGATCTGGGGTCTTTGAAGCCAGCCCTCGATTTTTCTCCTCCCTCTCACTTCATTTACCTCCTTTCTTTCACTATAATTTTCTCCCTATTCCGTTCACTTCAGGACTGGACCGTCTGATATTGAGGAATTTTTACAAGATTTTAATGCAATTCCTTCATAAATAGTCTGACCCTTAACTCTCGAGAGGTTCGACCCTTCATGGATTTCTTTCTCTTTTTGTCAATCGTTCTCACACTAACAGTTTGTTCTTCCCTAATTCATCCTTTTCCTCCTCTCTGTTGTCTACTTTTCTCCCTGTCGACTACTGTTCTCTCTCTCTCTCCTTGTGTTCTCTTTCACATCAAATGACCATCACAACGTAGACCTATATTTTATCTCTCTAAACGGCGTGACGCAGTTGCACTTCCTGCCCTTTCTCGTCATCTTCCTTTCTCCTCCTCCTCAAACGCCACAGTCTCCAGCAACCTTCACCATCCTGCAACATTCACCATTCTCCTCCATCTTCCTTTAACTTCCTCTAGTTTGACCCAACATTATCCAAAATTCTCCTACTCCATCTTCCTCCTACTTCCTCCCCCCAACTACCACCATCCTCTTCCTCCTTTGTCCCTCATTTGCCTGCTACCTCGTTAGGTTCGCATCTGAAGCAAAGTTTAAATTCATTTCGGTGGACACATTTCATGTCCTTTCCCTCTAAACGTTACCTTCTCCACCTCGTTCCACACCATCGTTTGCATCCCGTCGCCTCGTTGTTCCTTTCTTTCTCCTTCTTCATCCACCTCTTCATCATCCACTTCCTCATCATCCGCCTCTACCTCGTCCTCCTCTTCATCGTCCTCCTTTTCTTCATCGTTCTCTTCATCCTCCTCTTGGGTTCTTCATCCTCCTCTTGGGTTCTTCATCCTTTGTCCCTATCCTCATTCTTCGTCCCATCTCCTCATCCTTTGTACCTCACCTCTTCCTGTCTCTCTCTCTCTCTCTGTCGCTCCTCATCGCCGTTCTCTGGTCACCAACGTTGCTGCTGCTGTCGTGGCACAGATAACGCAGTTTCCCGGATTCAACTGGACCCGACCTCGCCCCTCGCCCTCATCTAGCCCTGCCCCGAGAGAACTGAAAGCGAGCCTGGCCTCGATGGACCCGGGTGGACTTGAGTGGACTTGAGTTGGACCCGGCTGCTGAACTCGTTTGGGCTCGACTTGAGCTGGGTTGGGCTGTGATGGGTTCTGATGGCCTCAACTGCCGTCCACTGGTCAGGGCCTGAACTGAATTGAACGACTGCCCGGCGCTATCTGATGGTTTTTAATGTCGCACACACGCACAACGAACCCGTACTCACACAAACTCATACTCATACTCTCGCTCATATGTCCTCGAGGTTGAGAGGATGACGTCCTCCACCTCGGTGGACACGAGGCTCGTTTGCATCCATCCAACGAGGTTTTGGTTTTGGGCTCCGGGCTACAGGGGAGAATCCTCAGTCCCCATCAAAAGAGAAGATCCCCATCGAGTCGATTCATAACAATGTGTGTACGAAATGTTGTTAGTTGTCATTGGATATTGTTGTTGTTGTTCTTGTTGTCTTGTTGGTGTTGGTTTTGCTGTCTTGTTGTTGTATCGTATCGTTGGTATCGTTGTTGTTGTTCGATTGGTGTCGTCGTTGTTCTTGATTTTTGTCTTTGAATTTTTTTTCTTTCTTCTGGATGGTCTCAGTCATTTTTTTCTCTTTGATTTTTGTAATTTTTTTCACTTTGATTTTTGTCAGTTTTTTTCAGTTTGATTTTTGTCGCTGTTGCTCTTGATTTTTTACGTTTCTTTTATTTATTTTTTCACGTTGATTTATTTATTTTTTTCTATTTGATTTCTTTTTCTTATTTCTTTTTATTTTTTGTACTTTTTTTTCGTTGATTTTTGCCGTTGTTGCTTCATGATTTTTGATGCCAGGTTGCAGGCCAGACTCGCGTTTGTTTTCGCGCTCCACATTCGCGTCCAGCCCCCAATCTCAAACTCCATGCCCCAAACCTCGAACATCGCGTTATCGGGTGACGCGTGCGGCAGCATTCGATTTTCTGGATGCTGGACCGAGGCCAACAAATGCTCACATTCGCTCTTTTGATTCTTGACCATTGCCGGACCTCGTTGACTACTTCAGGGCCCATTTCAACCCCATCCTCTTCCTCCACTGACTACTCCTCCCTCATCATCCACTTCTTCTTCTCCTTCCCCTTTGACCCTTCTTCACCCTCCTCGATCCTCCTCCATCCTCCTTGACTCCCTCCATCCTCCTTGACCTCCCTCCAGCTCCTCGACCATCCTCCATCTCTCCCCCCAGAGTCATCGAAATCTCGCAGCTGTTATGGAGCATCGACGTTTTTGCAATTCATACGACGCGTCCGGTGAAACCCCCAGGGGACTGAGACTAGAGAGAAAAGTGAGATGTGGGCGTAATCGGAATGCGATGATATTGCAATTTGAAAATCGATAAATTGCAATTAATTTAATGGCCCCACCGACATGTTTGTCACTCGTTCATAAATCATGGGCGACTCGCGACTCGCGGCCAATCGTTGTGGAGGGGATGCAATGATAAAAATAACAATAAAAACCGAAAAGAAGGAAAGCCAAAGCCAACAAAACGATGACGACATCATTGGCGTCATGTCCAACAAGGGGGGAAAGCTTCGAATTTTGACCACTCGGAGTCTCGCCTTGGGGTCATCGGAATCCAGTGAATTCGGCTGAAATCGTCTCCAAAGGGAATCTGTTCGTTCTCTTCCTTCTGTAGAGCTGTTGCTTTGACAACTGGTGGTCATCTCCTTCACTCGGTTCGGTTCCTTTCTTCCTTCATTCTTTTCTTCGTTCCTTCCTTCTCCAGGTCAATCTTGGTGATGTCCTTGAGGTGAAGCTTTCGGGCAGCTTCAGTCTGTTGGTTTTGGTTCGAAGGTTTCGGAAATTCTCTGGGTCCGAGGAAAGTTATTTTCCACTTTCCTCCTAAACAGAATACGAGTATAAACAAAAGAAGAAAGCGAGATTGATCTGAGTAGATCGAGTGATAGGAAGTGAAACGGGATTATAAAGAAGAAAATAAGGATCAGCTGAAGATAAGAACTCATTCTTATCTTCGAGAGATGGAAAATAAAAGAAAAATCAGAAAGAAACCAGAAAGTGCGAATGAAAGAAGAGAATACAATCCAAAGGTTGACGACAAGGAGGAGAATGAGAAAAGATGAATAGAAGAATAAGAATAAAAACGAAGAAGAATAAGAAATAAAACATAGGACGAGAAGTAAGAAAGAAAGAGAGAGAGAGAAAAACCGTCAGTTGTTGTGGTGAGAAGAATAAAGAGAAATTTGTTTCCTTTTTTGCTGACGAAGTCGAGGAACATAAAGACGATGAGGGAGATGATGATGTCGATAATGTAGATGATGAAGATGATAATAGAGATTTAAGAAATATCGAAGAATATGTTGAAAAATATGCTTGAAGAATATGTTAAAGAAAATACGAAGAACATGGCGAAGAAAATTATGGCGATGATGATAATAATAGCGTTCATGATGATGTTTCCTGCACGTTTCCTTTGTGCAAACAAGGCAGAAAATGCGTGCTAACTGGCGGCGTCTTGGGCTTAAATCGCAGCGAAAAAAAAGCAATACAAGAATTGCAAAAACAACAGGGATAACCAAAACAAAAAGGTTAACCAAAACAATAAGAAGAATAGCTAAAACAGTGAATACAAGAACTAGGCAACAACTTGGAACACGATGGAATCACATATCTATACTTAATATACAAAAGAAGAAAGTTCCATGTTCGACTACAAAAATCAGCTAAACCTCTAAATTTTGGAAAATTTCATAATTCAGGCAATTTTTCAAGGAAATCTTAAATCGTTCATATCTCCGTAAATACGCGTTATTTCGAAAAAAGAACGATAATTCGTAACGACCTCTAAATTTTCGAAAATTTCATTATTTCATGTATTTTTTCATGGAAATCTTAAATCGATCATATCTCCGTAGATACGTGTTATTTCGCAAAAAGAACGATAATTCGTAACGACCTCAAAATTTTCGAAAATTTCATAATTTCATGTATTTTTTCATGGAAATCTTTAATCGTTCATATCTCCGTAAATACGCGTTATTTCGAAAAAAGAACGATAATTCGTAACGACCTCAAAATTTTCGAAAATTTCATAATTTCATGTATTTTTTCATGGAAATCTTAAATCGTTCATATCTCCGTAAATACGCGTTATTTCGCAAAAAGAACGATAATTCGTAACGACCTCAAAATTTTCGAAAATTTCATAATTTCATGTATTTTTTCATGGAAATATTTAATCGTTCATATCTCCGTAAATACGCGTTATTTCGAAAAAAGAACGATAATTCGTAACGACCTCTAAATTTTCGAAAATTTCATAATTTCATGCAATTTTTCATGGAAATCTTAAATCGTTCATATCTCCGTAAATACGCGTTATTTCGCAAAAAGAACGATAATTCGTAACGACCTCTAAATTTTCGAAAATTTCATAATTTCATGCATTTTTCATGGAAATCTTAAATCGATCATATCTCCGTAAATACGCGTTATTTCGCAAAAAGAACGATAATTCGTAACGACCTCAAAATTTTCGAAAATTTCATAATTTCATGCAATTTTTCATGGAAATCTTAAATCGATCATATCTCCGTAAATACGCGTTATTTCGCAAAAAGAACGATAATTCGTAACGACCTCTAAATTTTCGAAAATTTCATAATTTCATGCAATTTTTCATGGAAATCTTAAATCGTTCATATCTCCGTAAATACGCGTTATTTCGCAAAAAGAACGATAATTCGTAACGACCTCTAAATTTTCGAAAATTTCATAATTTCATGCAATTTTTCATGGAAATCTTAAATCGATCATATCTCCGTAAATACGCGTTATTTCGCAAAAAGAACGATAATTCGTAACGACCTCTAAATTTTCGAAAATTTCATAATTTCATGCATTTTTCATGGAAATCTTAAATCGTTCATATCTCCGTAAATACGCGTTATTTCGCAAAAAGAACGATAATTCGTAACGACCTCAAAATTTTCGAAAATTTCATAATTTCATGCAATTTTTCATGGAAATCTTAAATCGATCATATCTCCGTAAATACGCGTTATTTCGCAAAAAGAACGATAATTCGTAACGACCTCAAAATTTTCGAAAATTTCATAATTTCATGTATTTTTTCATGGAAATATTTAATCGTTCATATCTCCGTAAATACGCGTTATTTCGAAAAAAGAACGATAATTCGTAACGACCTCTAAATTTTCGAAAATTTCATAATTTCATGCAATTTTTCATGGAAATCTTAAATCGTTCATATCTCCGTAAATACGCGTTATTTCGCAAAAAGAACGATAATTCGTAACGACCTCTAAATTTTCGAAAATTTCATAATTTCATGCATTTTTCATGGAAATCTTAAATCGATCATATCTCCGTAAATACGCGTTATTTCGCAAAAAGAACGATAATTCGTAACGACCTCTAAATTTTCGAAAATTTCATAATTTCATGCAATTTTTCATGGAAATCTTAAATCGTTCATATCTCCGTAAATACGCGTTATTTCGCAAAAAGAACGATAATTCGTAACGACCTCTAAATTTTCGAAAATTTCATAATTTCATGCAATTTTTCATGGAAATCTTAAATCGATCATATCTCCGTAAATACGCGTTATTTCGCAAAAAGAACGATAATTCGTAACGACCTCAAAATTTTCGAAAATTTCATAATTTCATGCATTTTTTCATGGAAATCTTAAATCGTTCATATCTCCGTAAATACGCGTTATTTCGCAAAAAGAACGATAATTCGTAACGACCTCTAAATTTTCGAAAATTTCATAATTTCATGCAATTTTTCATGGAAATCTTAAATCGTTCATATCTCCGTAAATACGCGTTATTTCGCAAAAAGAACGATAATTCGTAACGACCTCTAAATTTTCGAAAATTTCATAATTTCATGCATTTTTCATGGAAATCTTAAATCGATTCATATCTCCGTAAATACGCGTTATTTCGCAAAAAGAACGATAATTCGTAACGACCTCTAAATTTTCGAAAATTTCATAATTTCATGCAATTTTTCATGGAAATCTTAAATCGTTCATATCTCCGTAAATACGCGTTATTTCGCAAAAAGAACGATAATTCGTAACGACCTCTAAATTTTCGAAAATTTCATAATTTCATGCATTTTTCATGGAAATCTTAAATCGTTCATATCTCCGTAAATACGCGTTATTTCGCAAAAAGAACGATAATTCGTAACGACCTCTAAATTTTCGAAAATTTCATAATTTCATGCATTTTTCATGGAAATCTTAAATCGTTCATATCTCCGTAAATACGCGTTATTTCGCAAAAAGAACGATAATTCGTAACGACCTCTAAATTTTCGAAAATTTCATAATTTCATGCAATTTTTCATGGAAATCTTAAATCGATTCATATCTCCGTAAATACGCGTTATTTCGCAAAAAGAACGATAATTCGTAACGACCTCTAAATTTTCGAAAATTTCATAATTTCATGCAATTTTTCATGGAAATCTTAAATCGTTCATATCTCCGTAAATACGCGTTATTTCGCAAAAAGAACGATAATTCGTAACGACCTCTAAATTTTCGAAAATTTCATAATTTCATGCAATTTTTCATGGAAATCTTAAATCGATTCATATCTCCGTAAATACGCGTTATTTCGCAAAAAGAACGATAATTCGTAACGACCTCTAAATTTTCGAAAATTTCATAATTTCATGCATTTTTCATGGAAATCTTAAATCGTTCATATCTCCGTAAATACGCGTTATTTCGCAAAAAAGAACGATAATTCGTAACGACCTCTAAATTTTCGAAAATTTCATAATTTCATGCATTTTTCATGGAAATCTTAAATCGATCATATCTCCGTAAATACGCGTTATTTCGCAAAAAGAACGATAATTCGTAACGACCTCTAAATTTTCGAAAATTTCATAATTTCATGCATTTTTTCATGGAAATCTTAAATCGTTCATATCTCCGTAAATACGCGTTATTTCGCAAAAAGAACGATAATTCGTAACGACCTCTAAATTTTCGAAAATTTCATAATTTCATGCATTTTTCATGGAAATCTTAAATCGATCATATCTCCGTAAATACGCGTTATTTCGCAAAAAGAACGATAATTCGTAACGACCTCAAAATTTTCGAAAATTTCATAATTTCATGCAATTTTTCATGGAAATCTTAAATCGATCATATCTCCGTAAATACGCGTTATTTCGCAAAAAGAACGATAATTCGTAACGACCTCTAAATTTTCGAAAATTTCATAATTTCATGCATTTTTCATGGAAATCTTAAATCGCTCATATCTCCGTAAATACGCGTTATTTCGCAAAAAGAACGATAATTCGTAACGACCTCTAAATTTTCGAAAATTTCATAATTTCATGCAATTTTTCATGGAAATCTTAAATCGTTCATATCTCCGTAAATACGCGTTATTTCGCAAAAAGAACGATAATTCGTAACGACCTCTAAATTTTGGAAAAAATAGCCGCTATTTCCTAGTATATACACATACATGTGCGTATAAAATGTTGTTCCTTTTGCTGCTTCCTTTTGCTGGATGAGACACAGTTGGCGCCAAGGTCGGGGCCCAACACGACGTCTGAACTGGGGCGGGAGGTTTGAAATCGCATTGAAGGAGGAGTATCAGAAATCTGGGATCTCTTCCGGCCTATTGAAGGATTCGCCACACCCTCCGCCCACTCCTTCATATCTCTCTACCTTATCCTTTCTGGGACATCGGCTGATTTTACCGTTGACCTAGTGATGGAAAACGAAAGGAGGTGGGAGAAGGGACGATGAGAACAGGGAGAACGAAAAATAAAAAATTACATAAGGTGGTAAAAACAGCAATAATACCAAAAGTCAACAACAACAATAATACAAACTAAAACCATCACGTTTTGGATCGAGTTTTGTAGGATTTCATTCGAATTCTGAAGTTTTCGAAACCGAACAAAAAATATATAAACAACAAAAAAAATAAGAAATAAACCCATTGACAATTAGAACGAAAACAATGACAACAAAACCGTTGTCAACAATAAGGAAATTAAATAACATTACCAACAACAACAAAAATACTTTGACAACAACAACCACAAAAATAAACAACAACTACAACAAGAAATATAACAATGACAACAACATCAATTGAAATAACATCACATAAAACCACAGCAACAACAACCAGAACAATAACAACAACAACAACCTACAACAACAACCGATAACAAAAACTTCAAAAAACAAAAGCATTTCCAAAAACAAGAAAAAAAAGTATGTACAACAATAACAACAACAAGAAATTAACATAATTTCCACCCTGCATCCGAGAAGAAGAATGTTGTGGAGGTATTTTGAAGCAACAACAACTACAACAATAAAACAACAACAAAAAGTTTAACAACAACAAGAATAATTTTTTGTAATTAATTGTCCAACAAAATTGTCCGAATTCCAATCGGACGAGAGATGAACAAGAATCGCATCACTATGGCGATTGCAACAACAATTAATGACAACAACAATAACAGTAACAACAACAACCTACAATCGACGTCGCCAACGCATCCGCCCCATGAATGAATTAAACGCATTTCCATGGAAAATCTTCGGCTCGGTTCCGATGTCGAAAAACTCTCAAAAGGAAATGGCGAAGAAGAAGGTGAAGGAGACGGAGGAGAAGACGAAGAAGGTGAAGAAGCCGAAGAATGTGGAGAAGACGAAGAATGTGGAGAAGACGAAGAAGGTGGAGAAGAGGAAGAAGTGAAGTAACAAGGGCTAAAGGGGGCGTGGTCAGGGGTGGGCGACGTCGCGTCCGCGGACCCATTGTTTTGCGAACTTTGTGACAGCTTCCCAAGAGAGGAGAATGGAAGGGTAGGAGAGAGGATGGAAGGAGAAAGAATATGGGGAGGAAAGGAAGGAAAGAAGGAAGGAAAGAAGGAAGGAAGGAAGGAAGGAAAAAAGAGAGGTGAGGGGAAGGAAAAACAATAGAAGAGAAGTTAGGAGAACGGAGAGCCAAAACGAAAAAAACGAATGAAGCTCGCTGCCTTCGTTGGCTTCCCGCGCCACGCCGCCCACTCCAAACCACGCCCCCCTACTCCATGGCATACCGCGTTCCTGTCGTCCCTTCTTCTTTCTCCACCTCATCCTTCCTTTCCTCCTCCCCTCCACTTTTTCATCCTCCACCATCTTCTTTTCGTTGCGCTGCTCCCGTCATCATCATCCGCAGCATAAAATTAATTAGGGCACTGAGACAAAATCTTCAAATTTCATTGTTGTTGGTGGGAATATGGAGGTGGTTGTTGTTGTTGTTGTTTTTGGTGTTGCTGTCAATGTTGTTGTTGTTGTTCTTAATTTTGTTGTCAGCGTTGTTATTGTTCTCATTGTTGTTGTTTCTACTGTAGAAGTTGTTGTTTTTACTCTTGCTTTTGTTGTAGTTTCCCTCGATGTTTTTCTTACCACTCACAATGATGTTGTTGTTGTTTTGCTGTTGTTGTTGTTGTTGTTGCTGTTGTTGTTCCTGCTGCTCCGCTGCAACCCCCTCGACTCACGCACCCACCCACACACGCACACCGACCCAGCATCAACATCCAATAGTCTCTTCATCCTGTTGTCCGTCCGTCTGTCTGTGTGTGTGTGAAAAGTGCGTGGGCCGCCTACAGCTGCAGCGTGTCCTCGAGTATCTCTGTGTGTGTAAAGAGATTCTCTGTGTGTGTGAGTGATTGTCGCTGTGTGTGAGTGATTGTCGCTGTGTGTTAGTGATTCTCTGTGTCTGTGTGAGTATCTGTGTCCATGAGTCAGTCTCTCTGTGTATGTATTCGTCTATGTTCGTGTCTGAAGCAGTTTCCGATATCAATCGAGGCAGCAGCAGCAACAGAGAGAGCAAGTAAGAGAGAGATAGTGAGCGTTGGTGTGAAGAGAGACGAAACTCGGGAACTCATTACAAATACATTTAATCTTCAAAGTTTCTAATTGTTTTTTGCTTTTCGCTCTCTTCGCTCTTCGCTTTACGTTGGTTCGTTCGCTTTTCGTTGTTGTTTCCTGGTGTTCGTTTGCAGCTGGTTTTCGTTTCTCATTCTCCTCCTCTCGCTTCCTCCTCGTCGTCCTAGGAATATAGGGTAAATGTGCAGGATGTTAACGTGGAGTCCTTGGGGCACTGTGTTGGGGAGTTTGAGGATAAAGGAAATATAGGAAAGGTTTAACGAAGATGAAGAACTAGTGGAGAATATAGTGGAGAATATAGTGAAGAATAAAGTTAAAAATAGTGCACACAGGGAAAAACACTTTAAGCTTCAGTACAAAACACTTTAAAATTAAAAGTGTTCAAATATGAAAGGGCGCCAAAGAGAAAAATAGTAAAATTGAAACAGAACACTTTTAAATTTGTATTGAAATTTTTCACTTTGAAATTTAAAGTGAACACTTTTGAATTTGAATTGAAATTTTTCACTTTGAAATTTAAAGTGAACACGTTTAAATTAGAATCGAATTTTTTCACTTTGAAATTTAAAGTGAACACGTTTAAATTTGAATTGAATTTTATCACTTTGAAATTTAAAGTGAATACTTTTGATAAGAATTCAAAAGTGATCATTTTCAATATAAAATGACTTAAATTAAAATACAATTGAATATATTCTTTGTTATTTTATTACGTGTTTATGTATGTATATGTTACATTTTTATATTTCTACATCATGTTTAATAGTTTTAGGTGATACTGATAAGTTTCACATTAAGTTATGGAGTTCATTTGGTCTGGATCGGTCTAACTAATGTCCAAAATCCTGTCTTTCGGGATGGCGCTTCTAAATACAAGAGAGGTGGTCCGATGTTGATGCGTCTGGGGGTACACCGATAACAACCAACCATTCGAGTTTCTGGACATCTTTCTAGAATGAGGGAGAAAACATGGTTTAATTTATTTAATACAAAAGCGAAATATCAACTCACCTGGTCACCGATTCAGATTAAGTGCTGTTATGATTTATGATTGTTTTTTTTTTTAAGTTTTTGAACAACTGAAGGCACGATTGCTATGATTTTTGAAGAATTTACTTTGAAATTATATATTTGTTTTATTTTATTTAAAAAGTGTTCACTTTTAATTTCAAAGTGAAAAATCTCAAAATTCAAAGCGAAAAATTTCAAAAATTTCAATTAAAAGTGTACACTTTTAATTTCAAAGTGACAAATTTCAAAATTCAAAGTGTTCACTTTTATTTCCAAAGTGAACACTATTGAAATTCAAAGTGAGAAAATCGAATATTAAAAGTGTACACTTTTAATTTCAAAGGGAATATTTCCTCAGATATAATGAAAAATTCAAAGCGAACACTTTGAAAATAAAATTGAACACTTTTAATTTGTATACGTTTTTATTCACATCTACAATTTTGTGGAGAAACGCTTTAAATTCCATCACTTTGAATTCAAACGTGATCACTTTTAAATTTAAATTAAGATTTTTCCCTTAGTGTGAGAATATTAAAAGGAGGAATATAGGATTGAGGAATATAGTGAACAATAGAATGATGGATAGATTGAATAGAGTTAAAAATATAGTTAAATATGGTGAAGAATAGAGTGAAGAATATTGTGAAACATCCTCCTAATATAATCTTCACAGAACTCTCCAAATTTGAAGGTTTTGTACATTAAAAGATTATTGAAAAAGTGTTTTGAATGAGTTTTTGGAAAGAGTGTTTAGAATGGGTTTTATTTAAAAATATTTTTAGAAAATTCGGTGTTCTAAAAAGTTCTAAAAATACCCTTTAAAACTCCCTTCAAAAATTCGCTGCAAAACCCATTAAAACTCAAAAACTACATCCCAAACCGAAAGAAAGTTTTCCAATTCCCTTTTTTCCTCTCCCTATTATTTTCCTCTTTCTCCACCAACCTCCTCTTGGACCATCTCCTTGTCGTCCCACTTTAAACTAACGACTATTGCTGTGCATTTATATCGGGTGCTCCTTTGGGCCAACGTGGAACCTGGACGAAGGCCAACAACAAACAAATCCAACAACACCTTGAGGGCTTCCATCCATGAACAACAACAACGTGCAGCGAGGATTGAAGAGAAGAGAAGAGAAGAGAAGGAGAGAGATGGACTAGTGGGAGGAAGAGAGATGAAGATACTGCGAACAGTGTGAATTGCGTGCACCAAACGAACAGAGCGAACGAAGCGAAGCAAGAGAAAGAGGAGAAGAAGACTTATGTACTAACCAAAAATAAAGTAAATACATGGGCAGTCGTTTTTCTCATCGTTCCCAGGACCACTCGGTGGTCTTACAACAAATTTCTCCTTCTAGTTCACTACTCTCTCTCTCCTCCTTCCAATCGCCACCTCTTCCTGTTCTTTTTCTCATCCTTCTAACCGGCTCCTCCTCACAAACTCCACCTCCTTCTTCCTCCCAACCTCCTTCTTCTTCCTCTCAAACTCCTTCTTCTTCTTCCTCCCAACCTCCACCTCTTTTTCCTCTCTTCTTCCGCCTCTCTTCTTCCTCTTCTCTTCTCCTCCCTCCTCCTCCCACTGTTTCGACTTCCGCTCCGTGGTACACGCGGATAGCCACGGCCCGAATTCTTGCAATGTTATCAAAAATGCGAAACTAGCGCACGCATCCGAAAAACGCAACCCGGCCATTAAGCAGCGCGGTTTGGTCTGGTTTCGTTGGGTCTGACTTCGTTTGGCATCCATGCGAACAACCGCCCAACAGTCCCTCCTGGATCCAAACCAAACACACCCCCAACCAACCCCTCAACCAACCCATAACCTCCCCTTAAACCTCCAACCTCGCCCCGTGGCCTGCGTTGTGCAACCATCCCAACTTCTCCATCATCGTCTCCATCGTTCTCGCCATCGCCAGCGCGCCTCTTAGTCCCGGTCTTTTCGGGTTTTCTTCCTCGCACTCATTTTCGCCGTTTGACTCCCACCCAATTGCTCTCTCTCTCTCTCTCTCGATCTCATTGTTGGTCTATCTCGCTAACTCTCTCTCTCTGTCTATTTCTCCTTTCCTTTCTCTCTCTACCTCAGTTGATCCCTCTCTACCTCTCTTGGTCTATCTCCTGACGCATTCTTCTGCTCGCAACCTTCCTCTTTCTCACCCTTCCTCCTCTCTTCTCTCATCTCTTTCTCCCCTCCCTCCAACTTCACTCAACTCATCGTTGCCATCTTTGAGCTTCCGGGAACCGAGCCTCGGCTCCACAGCCGGCCGTCCTGCAGTTCCTCAGTTCGCCTGGCGCCCGTCACCCGGTCACGCCCACCGCCTCCCGCCCACACGCACAGCCAGACGCTCACGCACTCCATCTTCTCCCCTCTCTCTCTCTCTCTCTTTCCACCCCACTCACACCACGACTCATGGCTCGTGAACGTCCTTGATCCTTGCAACGCTGCCAACTGCGCCGCAGTGAAGTGGGCGGAGGGGGCGGAGTGGTTGAGGGGGGCGTGGGCAGCGGTTGGCGCGTGTCGGTTGGTGTGAGTAATGCGTGTGCGTGTGCATTGTTGTTGTTGATTGTTGTTGTTTTTGTCATCGTCGTCGTTCTCGTTCTCGTCCTCGTCGTGGCCGTCGTTTTTCTCCTTTTGTTGTTGTTTCATGTTCTACTTGTTGTTATTTTGCTGTTGTGATTGTTGTGGTTGTTGTTTTTGTTGTAGTTTTTGTTGTCGTTGCCACCGCTGCGTTGTTATCAGTGAAAGCAAAAAAAAAAAAAAAAAAACACCAAAGAAGAAGAAGAAGACAAATAAACCGGAAGCCCCACAAGACGGAAGTGCGAATGAGCGAAAGAGATAGAGATAGAGAGAGATAATATCACAAGGGTAGAAAGAGAGTGATAGAGAGAAAGAGAGAGTCATAGAATACGAGAGAGAATGCGAGTTGATGTTCTTGCATTCCCAATAAATATATATGTACAACGACCATGGCAGAGACGGAGACGGTGACGCCAGCTAAACAACAACAACAACAACAACAGTAACAACATCAACGATAACATCAAGGACTACAACAACAATAACAACAATAACAACTATAACAACAACCATAGCCGCAGCAAGCAACACCACAGAGCAGAAAAGGAGCAACAAAAGTGAAAGTGAAATTGGGCCCGTGGGGCGCGCCAGCAGACGTCAACTTTGGGCCGTCATCTCCAAGGGGGCGTGGCGGGGGGCGGTGAGGGGGACTAGAGCAGGACGAGAATGACAACAATAACAACAACAACGACGATAACAACAACGACGACGACGACGTCGACATCGAGGACGAAGAGGACGTTGGCGCCGCTGCCAAGGGCGAGGACGATGACGAAGACGAGAACGAGGATGAGGAGAAGAACGAGGACGAGGAGAAGAACAAGGACGAAGACAAGACGAAGTCTACGAAGGCAGAGACGTCGACGTCGTCGCCAACGTCTGTGAAAGTAAAAGTGAAATTACTGAGAGAGCGAAGCGATTGGAAATGGGAGAAAAGCGAGTGGCAGAGAGAGATAAGTTGGAGAGAGATACAAATGGGAGAGAGAGTGTTGAAGGATAGATTCACCCAGAGAGAGAAAGTTGAGCCTGTAAATCAGCGTCGGCGCAGTTTCGGCCCAAAGAACGAAACGCACTCGAGTCGAGGTCTTGGCTGACTTCGACATTGCACTTGACCAACCGAGGACGCCGACAGAGACGCCAACGACGACGACGCTGCCGAGAAGGACGACGGAGCGGACGAAAGAGACGACGGAGAGGGCGAAAGAGACGATGCAGAGGACTGAGAAGTAGTCGGCGACGATGAGGACGAGCTTTAAGATGATGAGAACGATTGGGACGATGTGGAGGACGAGGACGTTGAAAGAGTTCGTGTGCACGGTTCAAGGATACGAAGCCGGTTGATTATGTTTGTGTGCGGGAGAGAATTCTGAAGAGAGTGAGTTAAGTTGAGAGAGAGAGAGCGAATTTATTCACTAGAAACAGAAAAGACCTGAACAAACAAGGAGAGATTGTAAAAATTCTTGAGAGAAAGCAAGGATTTTGAGAGTGAACTTTTGAATCATTCTCGACCTTCTCTCTTAGTTCTTGCAGAAATGCAAGGACTTTTTCGGTTTCTTGGATCGAGTTTAGGATGATGTTCAAGTTGCATTGGAAAAATGGTCCAAGGAGGGAAAATCTGAAGTTAGAGAAAATCTTGATTTAAGGAAAATCTCGAGTTAAGGAAAATTTCGAGGTAAGGAAAATCTCGATTTATATGAAATCTGGAGTTAGAGAAAATCTTGATATAAGGAAAATCTTGAGTAAGGAAAAAAAATCGAAGGGAAAAAATTCGATTTAGAGAAAATTTTGAGCTAAAGAAATTCTGAGTTAGAGAAAATCTCGACTTATGAAAATCTCGGGATTCAGGAAAGATTTGAAAGGATTGAAATGAAAGATCAGGTACAATTATTCGAAGATAAAAGAAGGAATAATATAAAGGAAGAAATTTATAAAGGAAATCAAAAATCCTCCTGAAACGAATCAATTGGAGGAGGATCAGGAAAACATCAAAACGTTTGCTCTATTTATAACCCGCTCTCTTTAGATGCCTCCCGTGTCTTCTCGAAGTCCTTTCATTATTTCGATCCTAAAAAACTCCCATGAGAAATCCAGGAATATTCGGTGAAAAAAGGAGAGAGAGAGAAGATGAGAATGATAGAGTGAGATGGAGCTACCGGTAAACATCTGCCTCGACATCTCACTCGCTCTCATACCGGGCCGGAAGAGACTTGAGAAAGCTTTCGCTGATTAAATTTAATGGCGCAAGTGTCCTTGGCAGGGATACAAGGATACAACAACAACAATAACAATAACAACAAATGCGCTGCAAATGCATGGCAACGATGTTTACAACAACAACAACAACAATAACGACAACAACGACGACGACCCAGACCGCGATTTTGTTCTCGATGTCGACTTCGACGCCAACGTTAACGTCGTTAATGTCGACGTCGATGCCGATTACAAGGACTCTCTCTGTCTCCCTCCCCCTATCTCACTCTCTCACTCTCTCACTCTCCCCCTATCTCATTCTCTCCATCTCTCTCACTCTCTCTCTCTCTCTATGCGAACATCGCTCTCTCAGCTTTTCGTCCTTCTGCAACAAGAAGCCGAAGACGACGTCGTCGTAGTCGTTATCGTTAGTTTCATTTGTTGTTGTTGTTGTTCTTGTTGCCGTTGTTTTTGTTGTTGTTCGGTATCCTTGCAAGGCGGCGTCTCCCTGTCCATGTTCATATCTGTGTTTATGTGCGTGTGTGTGTGTGTGTGTGTTAGTGAATGAATGTATATTGCATTGTGTTGACTCAGTATCTTTCTCTCTCTGTATGTGTGTGTGTGTTTGTGTTTGTGCTTTCACTTTCACTTTTCTCGACTTCCTCCTCACGGTTTCGTCGTCGTTGTCATCGTTGTAGCCGACGTTGTTGTTGTTGTCGACGTTGTTGTTGTCGCTGTCGTTGGTGTTGTTGTTGTCGCTGTCGTTGGTGTTGTTTTTGTCGTTATCGCTATCGCTCTTTCGCTGTCCTTTGGGTGTGCGTGTGTTGGTGAATGCTTTCTTTGGCTGCATATAATGTTCGCCGCACCCTTGGCTATTTCTCCACCCTCCCTCTCTCCTCCTCCCTCTCCTCCTCCCTCTCTTCCTCCCTCTCCCTTGATTCATCGCTTTCCACATGCCCCATTGCGCTCTCTCGAGCTTTTGCATTATTTCCCTCCTTATACATTATATTTCTCTCTGTCTCTCTCTATCGCTCTCTCGCTCTCCCTCCCACCTTGCAGCTTTCTTCATTCTCCCTCGTTCCCCCCTTCGACCCGCGTTGCTTCGAATTTTTGGCGCCCGCTCGAGAACGATGACAAAACAATGTAATTTTCTAGATTTATACGTTGTTGTTGTTGTTGCTTCACTTCTTCCTCTTCTTGCTTTCGGTTTTCTTTTGGGTTCCTGCAAATATTGTTTGTTGTTGTTACTGCTATTCGTTCGTGTCCTTTGAGAAACGCACAAAAACGCAGTTTTCGCTTTTCATGTTTTTTTTCTCTCTTTTTCGCTTTCTCTCTCGCTTCTTCGGCTCCGGTTTCTTCACTTTGTGTGTTTGTGTGTTTACTTTCGTTTGATTGTTGTTGTTTCGGTTGTTGTTTTGATTGTTGTTGTTGTTGCTGCTGTTGTTTGTGTTCCATTCGCAACATCCTGTTGGGAATTTAGGACACGATTCAAGCTGCGGAAAATGCGCTTAAATTATCCTGAGCGCACAGTGGCGTAAGCGGGAAAATTCAACACGCACACGAGAGAGACGAATGGGGTGGAAGAGGAGGATGAAAAGATTGAAGAGGATGATGATGATGAAGAAGAGGAGGAAGTGAAGGATGAAGTGATGGAAGAAATGAGGAAGTAGATCAAGTAGAGGAGAAGAGAAAAAAGAGACTGAGAAGGAAGAGAAAAATGGATGAGCATAAACAAAGGATGAAGAGTTTGAGGCAGATAAGGATAAGGACGATGAAGAAACCTTCGAAATCCAGATCTTCTGAACCCAGAGATCTTATTCTCAGCCTCTAGATTCAGCTATGATTTCTATGTAGGCTCCGGGATCCTTTAAATGCGATCCTGAAATCGATTATTTTTTTCTTTTTTTTTTGCCTATTTTTTCTCCTCTTTCCCACTTTTTTCCCAGTGTGTATATTTTGCTAGATTTTCTTTTCTTAGTATATCTTCCATTGAGCTCAATCTTTCCCGATTTTTTTAAATTTTAATATTAGTTTTTATTTTTTTATATTTTCTTCAATTTTTTTGTTCGATTTTTATATTCCAGTTTCATTTAATTTAATTTTTTTTTTTTCAATTTTCCTTGATTATTTTTCCGATTTCTTATCGTTTTTTCCATGATATTTTCAGTTTTATTCTTTTTTTCCTTTTTCTATTTTCTAAATTTTTTAATTTTCGTCTATTTTTTCAAGTCCTTGATTTCAACTCTTCGGTTTCAACTCCTGAATTTCAATCCCTCAACTCCTCTCCCCTTCTCCACATCCCAGGACCGCCTCCGGAATCCTTTGCGCGATTTCGCTCCTCGCCTTGTCGTCGCCAGCATCGCGTCGTTAGTCGCGAATAGAACGAGGCCCAGATGATCGTTGCCTAGAGCCTACCAAACACCGCCCAACCCACTTCAATCCACGCTGAATCACTCTCTCCTTCCGGTTTCTCCTCCTTTCCGATTCCCCTCTCTTCCTTCTTTCCTTTCCTCTCACTCGTCCTTTACATCGTTCTCTTCCTTTTTTCCTCCTTCCCTCTCTTTCCTCCTTCCCTCTCTTTCCTCCTTCCCTCTCGTTCCTCCTCTTGCTCCTCTCCAACGAGTTTAAATTTATTTTTCCTTTTCCTTTCACGTTTCCGTGCTCCGAGGAAAAAGTTGAAAACTCTGCGCCATTCTCCGGAAGGCAGCCATATTAGATCGAGAACCGAGGGGGGGTTGTTGTTGTTGTTTTTATTTATTGTTGTTGCTTTTCTTTTTGATTTTTATTGTTATTTTTGTTGTTGTTGCTCCGGGTGAAAAACAGTTTTAGACAAAAATAAGTGCGTCGCTGGCGCCTCGGCATAGTTTGAGTTGTTTTCAAAATTCACGCACTTCCTCCCGACCACACTCACACTCTCTCTTTCTCTCTTCCTCTTTCTCTGTGTAGTTGTGTTGTTGTTGTGTGGCTGTAGGCTGTTTGTAGGGAGAGAGATGAAAAGAGAGAGAGAGAGAGAGAGGAGGACGAAAACGAGGTCGGGATGCGGTTGGAATCGAGTTTCGGGCCTCGACTGCGAGGAGACGTCGGATTCGTTGTTGTTGTCGATTCGTGGCGATGTTTTTGTTAATGTCGTTGTTGTTGCCATTGTTGTTGTTGATTCTATTGATGTTGTTGTTGTTGTTGCTATTGTTTTCCTTCGTTTTCTTGATGTTCATGGACTTGTTTTCATCTTTGGTCTTGTTGTTGTCGTTGGTCCTTGTTGTCTTTGGTCTCGTTGTTGTCCTTAGTCTCCTTGTTGTTGATCTTGTTGTTGTTCATGAACTTTTTGTTGTTGTTGTTATTGGTCTTGTTGTTTCCTTTTCGTCTTATTGTTGTTGATGATGTTGTTATTATTGTTCTTCTTAATGTTGTTCTTATTATTCGACTTCTTCTGCTTCTATTTCTTCATTATGATGATGATCAAGTTGTTGATGGTTTTGATGATGATCTTGATAATGATGATTTTGTTTTTGTTTCTATTGCAAAAGTAGGTTCTTGGCGTTCGCTGGCCTCGTTTTAGTTGTTTCTTGTGTTGTTGTCGTTGCTGTTTTTGTTGTCCCACATTTTGTTGTCTATGTTTTTGGCATTGTATTTTAGTTCTTATCCTTGTTGTTGTTATTGTTTTTATTATTGTTGTTGTTATTGTTGTTGTTATTGTTGTTGTTGCCGTTGGCTCCTCAGCTGACGCCGGATGCTGCTGCTATGCTCAGTTTCTATGTATTTATGTCAAGTTCTATGTGTGTGTGTTTGTGATTTTCTTGGTGTTGGAAAGTGCGTGCGTGCGTCTATCTGTATTTGAGCATGTGTGTGTGTGTGTGTGTCTGTTTCTATGTGTTTATGTGTGTGTGTTTATGTTTATGTGAGCCGACAGCATAACTGCTCTTGACGATGGCGGCCCTGGCGCCATGGGGATTGCTTTTTGCTCCTCTCTACCCCGCCCCCTGCCTCCAACGCCCCATTCTTCTCAGCCGCCGCCTCCTCCTTCACTTCCTCTTCCTTCCCTCTTCTTCTTCAGCCTCTTTCGCTGCCTCCGCCTTTGTCTTCATTCTATTGTATTTTTGTTTTTAGTCGTTTTATTCTTGTTGTTCATGATGTTTTTAATGCTTTTGTTGTTATTTGTTGTGTTTTGTAGTTTTTTTTTGCTTTTCTTGTTTTTGATGCTTTTGTTGTTGTCTTTCTGTTTTTGTTGTTCTTCTTCGTTTTGTTGCATCATCTGCTGCTGGTTCTTGTTTTCCTTCTTGTTCCTCTGGTTCCTATGGTCGTGTTTTCATGTTGTTTTAATTGTTATTGTTGTTGTCTTAATTGTTGTTGTTATCTTAATTGTTGTTATTGGTTTCACTACTCCTATTCTTGTTGTTTTTGTTCTAATACTTATATTGTTTTTGTTTTAAAATTGCTTATATTATTGTTGTTGTTGGTTTAATATTACAGAAATTCTTCTTGTTGCTTTAATATTTCTGATATTGTTGTTGTTCTTGTACCATCTCCTCTTCTTCATCTTCCATTTTTGTACCACATTTTTGTTGTTTTTGTTGTTACCAATATTATTGTTGTTAAAATTTCCAAAAGTCAAAAACAAAATGCAGAAGATTGAATGAATGACTGATATTGAGAGAAGAAGAAGAAGAAAACTCATCGTTCATTCGATCAGATTCCTTGACGAGCAGAGGGAGAGAGAAGATTTCTGCGAGAAAAGAGAGAGAGAGAGAAAGAGAAAGAAATTGTATGTGAGGAGAGAGGGAAGATGTAAGTGATGCCAGAGAGAAATTTATGAAATTTTAAATAGTTCTAAATTTAAACACAAGGGCTTGGAAATTGATGTTGGATTGATGGGTGGCTGAATGAAAAGATGGAGGGTTGGGATGAAGGACTGAATGAATGAATCGACAGTTCAACTGAATGATGGAACAATGTGTATATTTACAGCGACAGATGGAAAGATAGACATCTGACAAAGAACGATTCAATGGAAAAAAAACACAAGAATACATTTTTTTTTATATTTTCTAAAATCTATAAATGTATATAAACAATAAACAAATATAAGAAAAAATAATGTTCTCTAGAAAATTTGAACTTGTTTGTTTTCTTGAATATTTTTTTCTTATATTATAAAAATTTTATAAATATATGTATATTTTTTATAATAAATAAATATAAGCAAAAATAATTTGATCAAAATAATTTTTTTCAAAATATATTTTTATCAAAAAAAAATAATTAAAAGTAAATGAAATATGGAATTAAAATAAATTATATTAAATTAAATTATTAAATTAATTTTTGAAAACTTTAACTAAATACAAAAATTTCCTAAATTTCCTTTTACAAATATTTAAAAAAATCATCGTCGCAAAAATCGACTCAACTAAATGAATGACATTTTACTGAATCTGATCGGACAAACATGGATGTGAATTGATGGACAAATGGATGGACAATGGATGAATAACGGATGGTTGAAGAAAGGGTAGACAGATGGATGAACAGATGTCAGAACATATTGTTGACTGATGGCTGACTTAATTGCTTCTTCTTAATATAAGTCAACCCTTGGAGATAGTTAAAGAAAAGAAAAACAATTTAATAATTCTAACGTTTTCAGCTGTAGTCAATAAGTATATAAGCAAGGTCGACTCGGAATATGAAAGCGACATCGATATCGATAACAGAGATATCGACAGCAGAAATATCGATAGAGCAGACAACGACAAAGACAAAGACAACAACATCTACAACGACATCAAAATCGAAAACGAAATCGACAGAAAATTGGCCATCAGGCAAATTGGGAGAATCCCAGACCACGTCGACTGTCGCCCACGGCGAGCGTTGCCAAATCAACCGATTCCCGGAGACTTCTTCTCCTCCCTCTTCTCCTTCCTCTTCTCCTTCTTCTTCTTCTCCCTCTTCTCCCACCTCTTCTCTGAAATCACGGGAAATTCGTCGATTTGTTGATGATTCTCCCTCTCTCTCTCTCTCTATCTCTCACTCGTTTATTGTTTTGAGCGACCTTCAGTTGGATGGGGATTTTATTATTTTTTCACTTGAGCGACCTTCGTGGCCTGCTCCTGTTTTTGACGACATTTTCCAGGACATGCTGGTGATGCTGAGGTGGGAGAGAGAGGGAGGAGGATGGGGTGAAGGGAAGAATGTCCTGAAGAAACCTTCAAAGGTGAGCGTGGGCGTGTGTCCAGGAAGCCGAAAGCCGAACAGAAGGGAAGAAGGGCGAAGATAAGGGTATGGAGAAAGATCGGAAGGCAAGAAAGGAAGCATCAGGAAGGAGAAGAAGAATTATGGAAAATGAGAAGATCTGAGTAGAGTGAAAAATAAGGGCAAATAGAAGGATCAGGAAGGAGAAGTAGGTCATAATGTGAGAGAAAGATCAAGCAAGAGAAGAATATCAAACAACTAGAGGAAGGTCAGGACAAAGCGAAGGAAACCGAGGGAAAATAACCGAGGAATGAAGAGAATCGAAAGGAAGGAGGAAATCGACCAAGCAAACATGGCCCAGAAAACCTTGAACTGCTTGAGAATGTGACAGGCGAAAAAATTTGTCCCAAATTAAAAGACATTTCTTCGCAGAAGCTTGGAGACAAGGAGGATGAGATAAATTCCGAGAGAGAGAGAACAATTTAGATGCCCTTCGAAGGACGAAGGTAGAGAGAGATAGAGGGAGGGAGAGAAAAATAACATCCAAAGAATGCTCTCTCTCTCTCTCCATGGCTGCGATCTTCAAGGGTTCAAAAAGTAAGGTTTTCCAAAAACCCTTCTCTTATCATTATTTTTGCACCTCTTCATAGTCATTTTTTTACCGCAGCCTCTTGAGATTTTTTCCCCTCTCTCTCTCTTGTCCTTTTTACCCCTATCCGCACTGACCCCTCGTGACTTGGCGTATTCCCATGCGTGGGTGAAAAAATATGCAATCACTCCAAGTGCTTCCAATTCCACGATGAACGAACGCTGAACCCTTTGCCACCGATGGTATTTCTCTACCTCTCTTTCTACCTCTATCTCTCTATTCCTTCTCCCTTTATCACTCAATCGTCTGTCTGTCTGTCTGTCTATCGGCCTGTCAGTCACTCAGCTATGACATCTAAATTTTTCGATGGAGTCTGAATGTGGACGAGGACGAGAAACTCAAAGCCTGTTGCGGAGCCACTTGGATGAGGGTAGGAGGAGATGGTGGAGGAAGAAGAGGTGAAAGAAGAGAAGGACGAATGGAAGAAAAAAAAGTGGGATGAAGTGGAGAAAAAATAAATGAAAGAAGTGGAACAAAAAAGTAGAAGGAAACATGCAGAAAAAATAAGAGCTTGAAGAGGATCAAAAAAGATGAAGAAGAAGTGGAGCAAAAGAGAGGAGCATGAAGTGGAGGAGGAGAGCATGAAGAGTAGCAAAAAAGGAGTATAAAGAGTAGCAAAAAAGAGGAGAAAGAAGAGGATCAAAAATAAAAATAGTATGAAATTGAGTAACAAGAGCCAGAGACCGCCGCCGTTTGAAACTTTTGCTCGTTTCACGCTCGCCTGCATTTTCGCGTGCGTCGAAAATCGATTTGGATCGGAATGGATCAGATCAGGTCGGGGAGGTCGGGAGAGGGGGGTGCGTCATACGTCGTAATGTGGGGCAGTTGCGAACGATGGGGTGGGAGGAGGAGGAGGAAGATGATGATGGAGAAAGGAGAGAGGAAGTAAGGTGGAGGATGGTGAAAATTCGGGAATCCACGGTCAGCTCATCGCATCTGCATTCGCTTCATTCACTTGGGGGAGGTTTTCGCGTAGGCTCGAGGGAGACAGAATGAGAGAGAAAGAGAAAAAAGAGATAGAGAGAAACGGTGTCCACGGTGCACATAACGAGCAATAACAACAACAACACAACGACAACAACTACTCCCAATTGCCCCCAAATTCGTGACCAAACATGCGCATTCGCCTGCAACATGCTGCGCTTCTTCTCCCTCTCCATAATGACCACCTTCCACTACTTCTCCTTCGTCCACTTCTTCTGTTTCTTTCCCTTCCCTCTCATTCCTCCTGTCTTCTCTCTCTCTCTCTCTCTTCCGCAACTAGTGAAGCTTTCGGTGGCTTTGTTCGGGTGAGCTTGAGAGCTTTCGTTTGGAGCCTAATTCAAAGCTGCATTTTGAAGACCCCTCATCGTCTTCCCTTTTCTTTCATCCTCTCTTCCACCCTTCTTATTCGCTTCTTCCTCCCTTCTTCCTTTCTTCTTGCTCCCTTCTTCCTTCCTTCTCCCTCCCTTCTTACACTATTCTTCCACCCTCCCCCCATCCTCTCCACCTCGTTGGCGAGGGTCAGGAACACTCGGCTCCGAGTTTCGATTCAACTTTTAATTTTCAATTTCATTCGCAGCTGGACGTCGTCACGCCCCTTTGTCCACCACTTGCCCCACTCAAGAGCAGCTCCTAACATTCGTCCCTCCCCTCGTCACCCCCTTCTCCTTCTGGATCCCACCGATCTGATTTTCCCCGCTGACTTTTCCGATTATCGTCGCACGCAGCAGGCGACGACGACTAGTGGAAATTCACAGAAATAAAATAAATTTCTGTTTGAATTTCAGGTCGTTTTCGGCGACTTTAATGCGTTTAATTCCGGTGCAGGGAGATGTTTGCGGGGTGTAGGGGGGCTAGAGAGATGATGGAGGAGGATTGGGGGCAGGAATTCAACCGACTGCCTCTGACTCACCACCCGTCGTCGCTCCTCCTCCTCCGCCCCCCTCAGGCAGGACCGTTGCATGCGTTGAATTTAATGTGCTGCGGGCCTCAATTTTCGGCATCCTGCTTTTATGTGCGCCAGGAAGCAACGGATGGGGGGGGGGAGGGAGTGTTGGTTGTTTGGGGCCTCTCATGGGTGGGTCGGGGTTGGTTGCGTTCGTCGAATTGCCGCACGCACCAACGGCGCACGGAGTGTGTTAAAAAGTTTACCGTGGGACGAATTCGGAGGATACTTTTCTCTCGATGGAAACTTTTCTCTCGATGTGCAATTTTTTCTACATTGAAACTTTTCTCTAGATCTAAAATTTTCTTTCGATGAAGTATTTGGTCAATGTAAACTTTTCTCGATGTAAAATTTTTACTTGATGTAAAATTTTATCTCAATGTAAAATTTCTCCTCGAAAACGAAGGCGAAGAAACGTCGATGGAATGAATTTCTTCATCGAGTACCAAATTTGTAAAAATTTAAGATTTCTAACAATTTTTGTTTTCAATTTAGGAATTTTAACAAATTTTGACAAATTTTTACTTTCTCCAATTTTGGACAAAATCTAAGATATTCACAAATTTTTTGCAAAATTTGAGAATTTGACCAATTTTTAGCAAAATTTTGAGATTTTGACTAATTTTTAGCAAATTTTGAGATTTTCACCAATTTTTAAAAAATTAACCAATTTTTGCCAAAAATGTGAGAATTTGACCCACTTTCAATTCAATCCACTGTGCGCCGCACCCTCACGCACACTCACGCAGAAAACCCCCCGCACCAACATTCACACATACACAAACAAAAACACACACGCACGGACAACGCAACGAACGCAGCGTTTGCAGGCGGTTGATGTCAGCTCGAGTGGAAAGGATGATGGAGTGCAGAGCGAATTTCGCAGGACACGATGGTGAAGAGGACGGAGAGACGGAGACGAGGACGAAGGAGATGATGAAATGGGGGGAGACGGGGTGAAGAGAGACACAGGCGTCTGGAGCTGGGCGCTCGACGCAAACGACGACGAGCGAAAGTTCGTGCGACGCCGACGTCGACGCCGGCTGCTGCTACGCAACATCGTGCAGAGGCAGAGACGCCAGCGTCGACGTCGGGCTTCGTTCGCATTTTCTCGTAGGCTTCCGAATTCGCTTTCGTTTCGCGCTCGACCGAATGAACGACCGAACGATTGAGCGAGCGCACGAAAATTCACGAATGGCCGAATGAACGACGAAAGTCCAAATGCAAGGAGACCATAACAGATGATGTTGTTGTTATTATTGTTGGTGTTGTAGTTGTCGACTGAATGCTTCTCGTTATTATTGTTGGTGTTGTAGTTGTCGACTGAATGCTTCTCGTTGTCGTCGTTGTTGTTATTGTTTCTGTCGCCAGCATGACGCAAGCAAGCGAACGCATTAAAATGCGTAATTGTGCGACGAGGCGAGAACGAGCAAGATTGTGAGGAGGAGGATGGTGGAAGGGGGATGGAGAAGAGAAGGACGAAGAGGATGGAGAAGAGGAAGAAGAAGAAGATTAAGTGGAGGATGGAGGCAGATTGCAAGCTTTATTACAGCAACCCTCACCCCCTGTGATCACCATCCAACCCCCCCTTCTCCACCCCCTCCACCCATCGGCCGATGCGATTATGCTGCATGACGCATGAGTTGTTGTAGTTATTGTTGTTGTTGCTCCTTCCTTATCATCGATTCGCCTCATCGTTTCCTCTCTCTCTCTCTCTCTCTCTCACTTCTCTCCCTTCTCGCTCCACCACGTTCGATTTGCTTTATTTCACTTTCTCTCGTTGCGTTCGTCGCTTTTATGTTTTGTTATATTAAATGTTACATAATTTTAGGGGTTGCCGCCCGGTGGGTGGCCTCTGCGACGTTGACTGCGCAGTCGGCGTCACTCGCACTGCGTCGGGCGGGATCCGTGTCGACGTACGACGACAAACAAAGGAAATTAGTTAATTAATAAATTTGAATATTGATGAGTTTCGGAAGAAATTTTTATTGTTTCAACGAACGAACGAAAGCCGCCGAGGATGAATGACAGAGATGGAGCGATGGGGAGTGGGGGAGGGAGAGAGCGATCGACCGGGAGCGGGTGAGAGGGAGAGAGTGATATAGGGATAGGGTGAAGAAGATGGAGTGTATGCAAGGATGGAGGGAACGGATTTTTATTCAGGTGGCTGCATGCTTTCTTCACCTTCTCCACTGTTGAATGTGAAATTAATGTGAGAATAATTAGGAAATCTAAAAGCGAGAAAAAGTGTTTGAATGGGTGGAAATGGGGAAAATTGTGAGTAACATTGAATCGAACATGGTCCCTAAAATATAGGCCCTTATACCCGGGTTCTTATTAGTGAAATAAGTAAAAAATAGAATACCTATTTAAATTTATTTTTATTTGATTTTTTGAGAATTTTACATTTTTCAGTTGTGAAATTTTAGTCAAGCAGATGCGTTGAACTGTAATATTACCTGTCATACAGTACGAACGGAATGCTTGTGAAAGTTCTACTTTTGGCCAACTCGTCGCTTTTTATGGATCTTCCCCCATTGGTGAGTGTCAACACTAAATAAATAGATAAGTAGCAATGTTACCTAGGTTACAAACCAATACAGGAGCAGCGAATCGTCTATATATTCACTCGTTAGTTTTGACAGACATTTTACTCGCTGACCCAAGGAAATTCTTCAAACAAACAAATCAATTTTTAAAAATTAAAAAAAAAATAAAATCGTAATGGTCAACATATATACGTGTACGGCATTCCTTATTTTATCTGGAACATTATTTCTATTTTATTCAGATGTTATAAATAGAATTCAATTCAACTGATGAATTAATTACTTTTTACGAATAATCGCATACACCCTGTGCAAAGTTGTTGTTCGGTTTGCTTCTATTTAGTCTGTACACGAACCACTTTAGGTTGTCCATTGTGCTATTTTTCAATTGCGCTTCGAACAATTATTTCACCACTATTTATATTAAGCTTCTATTTTTACTTCAGGAATTATTCCATTACTTGTTTTTATTGACATTATTTTTAGATAAATCTAGATTACAACGCAATTTGTTTATTTTTTTCGAACGCATTTAGTCGTCATCTGACGTTCAACTGTCAATCGAAGGTACTCGTTGCTTTTGACGTTTCGCCAACTCTCTCGCTCTCGTTGAGACTTGCTGTCACTCGTTTCTTGTCGTACTCGTCCAGTGAGCGAATAGTTTTTCGGGCAGCGAACGATTTTCGGGCAAAATTTTCAACGTCCGTAAATTGTGACGATTTTCCATTTCGAAATAAATTCAATTCTAGTTTGAGTAGAACCTAATTTCACGATGATCAACGCCGTGTCCCGCACCTACCTGCGAGCCACCACCCAGGCGGTCTCCAACAGCCTGAAGCCCGCCGTGGTGTCGACCAGCCAGGGTAAGAAGCCCGCTGTCGTCGCCGTCTCCGCGGACAAGTCGGCTCCCTGTGGCAAGACGAGCGCCAGCTGTGGACTCCAAAGTGAATATCCCGTGAACATCCACATTTCCCCCGGCCCCTGGAATGCGTATCGATGCAATTGCATAATGGGAAATCGCCAAAAATTCGCAATGAAAATTGCGTCTTCTGCGCCCAACATTATGTAATTGTATTTGAGGTTAAGACGAATGCTCTTGAACGCAGACAAACTAACGACAAATGACAGTGATGCAAGAAGTCGATGATCAGTGGTTATTAAAGAATCGGGAGTATTAGAAAAAACCATTGATAGAGTCATTGATGCAGAATTTAACTTTAATTCAGATCGGGCCTCTGAGGTGAAGCCAAGAGTTGTTTGCATTCAGTGAAAGTAGTAGTCGTTGACATCGACGTCGTACTCTTTTGACTCATCGGATTCTCAAAGACAGACGCATTCCTTTAAACTCCGCAGCTTTCCTATCCCTCCTCTCCACCATCCTCGATTTATTTCGAATTCTGATGAAATACTAATTGATTTTTTCTCGATTTCAGCCACCCAGCAAGTCCGTTGCGCTCACACCGATCTGCAGGTGCCCGACTTCTCGCCCTACCGTCGCGATGCGGTGAAGAGCGCCAGCAGGAAGAACGATTCCGCCGAGGACCGCAAGGCGTTCTCCTACATGATGGTCGGCGCCGGTGCCGTCGGCAGCGCCTACGCCGCCAAGGGTCTGGTGAACGCCTTCGTCAGCTCGATGAGCGCCACCGCTGATGTGTTGGCCATGGCCAAGATCGAGATCAAGTTGGGCGAGATCCCCGAGGGCAAGTCGGTCACATTCAAGTGGCGTGGAAAGCCCCTCTTCATCCGTCATCGCACCCCGAGCGAGATCAGCACTGAACGCGGAGTTCCAGTATCCTCTCTGCGTGACCCCGAAAGCGACGATGTGAGTATTTGATTTGTTTAATTGTTCTGAATAGATTTAACCATGTTTATCCTTCTCTGTCCAATGTAGCAACGCGTCCAGAAACCCGAATGGTTGGTCGTTATCGGCGTGTGCACACATTTGGGCTGCGTCCCAATCGCCAACGCTGGCGACTTCGGCGGCTACTATTGCCCATGCCACGGCTCCCATTACGACGCCTCCGGACGCATCCGTAAAGGACCAGCTCCCCTCAACTTGGAGGTTCCGTCTCACGTATTCCCTGACGAGGGCACTTTGATCGTCGGTTAAGCCCAGCCCAATGAACTAACAAACAAACAACTAAATGTAATAGTAAATATTCAAATGTAAATTAAAACCAAATAAAAAAGAAAAACACGAAAAAGCAGAAATGTCAACGAATTCTGGACAAAGTGTAGGAACTATTGAAGGATCGACCGGAGGAACACACTGAAAACGATGGATGGACGAAAGTATTGAGTAAATCTAGCTTGCTATGAAATGTTTTTCAAACCTATTGTCTGAATGGAAAATAAACACAATACTATAAATTGACAACTTTTGTAAAGAAGTCTGCAATCATTAAACTAATCCAATGTTAGCATGCAAGTTAAAGTTATTATCAATATATAAACAAATGGTTTTAAGCCAAGACTTTTAGTTGAAACATGAGGAAACATTATCGTTCTTTGGGGTTTTTATAATGAGAAATCACTGGTTCCAAATCGAGTCCTTTTTCTCAGAAGAATTTTATGACAAGGGTCCTTTGGGAGATTTTTTTTAGTATATGAATCCGACGGGATCCCTGCGGGAATGAGATGGCTTGAGGAATGGAGTATATGCTGAAAGGAGGCGGGTGGAGACAGCGGGTCCCTCCAACTACTATTAACTTTTAACAAATGTTAATTTGGGTAAAATGGAAGAATGAAATTATTATATAATGAATGATAATAAACATAATTTAAATATAAAAAAAAATGCAATAATTTAAGTGTGGAACAAATGAGTTCCACGATCCAATAGATAGATGGCGCTGATCACAATTTCATAAATTTATGGATCTTCCCTGTTCTTGACTGTTACAGGGAGCGAGTGCGCTGTCAAAGGCAGCTGTTGGGTGGAGAGGATTTTTGACGTTCCAGTCAACTGCGACTGCGATCAATTGTTTGAGAACATTTGACGAGTGCAGTCGCGCGTCTCTTTTGCGTTCACGTCGCTCTCTTCATCTTCGCCTTCCGCCGTTCACCCCCTTCGCACGGTGCGTTTGCCCCAAAAACTGATTTGTTTTGTTTTCTCGACGTCGACGACGACGACGACGTTCGCGTTTCTGTTTTCAGGGCGTGAAAATTTTCCATTTGAAATTGGGAAAAGAAGAGACAAATTTTGAGGACTTGATAAAAAAAATTCGCTGTTTTTTCGATAAACCTTTATATTTCTATCATCTTTGAGGAGGAGAAGAGCAAAAACACAACAACAACAACAACCTAACGAAACGACGAAAATCAACAACGAAATAAAAGAATAAAACAATTAAGTGAAGAAGAACTAAACTCCAACTACAACAACAACGAGTTTCCAAACTATTCCACGCTTTTTCGTGCCTGTCTTTTTCGTGTTAGTGTGAGTGTGAGTGTTTTTGTCCCTTTCTGACACTCGGTTCTCGAATTTCAATTGTCAAAAAATTAAAGTTTCAAGAAAAAAAAAAACTCTTGTGAAGTAATTCTCCGTTGGAAACTGCAACCAACGAAGAAAAGAAGAACAAACGACGCAGAAAAACCTCGAGGGAAGAAAAAAACTCCATCCACAACACACAAACGACGTCATTGATTGCCGTCTGCGTTTTGGTCGCTGCTCCGCCGTCGCCACCGTCAACTGCGCCTCGACGACTTGAGCGCCTCAGCTGATCCTCTGCCGCCGGCTTTTCCCGCTGCCAGCTCCGCCCCCCGGACCCCCCGCGGGCGCCCTGCATGATCCTCGGCCAGCTGCTGCAGTGCTCCTCCCTCTATGACCAGCTGCTGCAGTCGCAACAGAACTTCGCCCAGCTTTTCGCCGGATTCCCGCTGTCGCTGCCCTCGCTGTCGTCGCTCTCGTTTTCGTTCTCGTCGCTTACGTCGCTGCCCGCGCTACTTGCCGAACGGCCCCAACTTTTACGCACAGTGACCGCCATGTCGACCGCCTTCCTCACCGCCATCGCCGTCATCCTCTGCATCCTGTTCCGCATCCTGAACGTCAACAGCCAGCCGCTGCGGCCGAGCGTCTGGTGTTTGGACCAACAGTTCCTCGACTGCATCTATAAAATCGCCCCCGTCCTGCGTGAACCGTGAGTACAGCTACCTGAAATCATCATTAGTTTCCCCGTCGACCTCTCCTGACCTGCCATCCATCCATCCTTTCATCCTTTGTTCCATCCCCTTCAGTTTTGTCTCTACTTCTTCACTCACTGCTCATTGTATTGATTTGTAGATTGAGGTCCGTCCTCCCGCCACCAGGGCGTTGTTCGTGGCTCTCGCTCGCTCTCTGTTCAGAAGGCCGGCACGATTCGAGAAACTTCCAGAAGGTTTTCTTCTTGAAGTCGCTTGTTCCGTGTCGTCCTTGATGTGTCGCAATCCGCTGAGTCCGACCAGCTCAGCTCAGCGTGTTAATTCAAGGATCTCCTCCTGCTGCGACCTCGCCTTTCATTTCATTTCATTTCACTGAACTCATTCAATCCATTCATTCCTCCAACCCTTCTGTCCTTCTGGAGACGCCAACAACATCGTGATTAACTCATTGCTTGAGCAGGAGTCGTGTGAAGACCATAAATACTTAATCCTTTGCCTTGGTTTTCCCCGTGCTTGGGATTTTTCTATCGCTTTCTCACCCCGGTCCCCTTCTCATGACCCAATAAAAAAAATCATTTCACTTCAATTACTCGAAGGCTTCGAAACACAATCGACGGCGACTCATCGTTGTCGACGGCCACTTGTCCATCAGATAACACTTTGACTCCCTCCCCCTCCTCCCCATTTCCGGCTCCCCTGCATTGGGGACGACGTAACTTTTCTAATTTGATTGCGATAACCAGCGTTTCCATCACTTATGAAATTATACTACAATAGAGTTTTCGCAAATGGATGATGAAACAACAATATCACCGGAGATAGATTGGAACGCTTAGTCCCTGGGGTCCTGTGGATGTTTATTCTACAGGGGGTCGTCTGAAAGAATACGATAGAATGATAGAATATTGAGATCGAACTTTGATTATTTGGGATGAAAACGATAAGATCTCGGGAGCAAAGATTATCGTAAGGAGTCGATGACTTCAATATCAGGGTCAATTCAATATCAGAAATAATAATTTCATCATTGGAATCAACTTCGATCTATTGGTCTATTATTTCTATCTACGTCGTTAAATGTAGAATCAGAACCTTTAAATAAAATATTCGATCATTGACTTCTCATTGAAATCACGAGGAATAGAAGTAGATAATGTGAGGAATTTTTCTCGAATGTAATGATAGATAGGTAGGAAAGATAACCATTGCCAAGTCTTATATAAAACTTAAGATCCTCAGATCTTTGGCTGTATGATCTTAATTGATGCCAATTTCATTTGATGCCAATATCATGTGATGCCCCCAAAACCCATCAAAGTATTCGAATTCACTTTGTTCGAATGCTAGAATTTTTATTGATTTTTTTCGGTTCGGTTTCTTTTTCGGAACTGTTGATCGTCCACCATCACCATAAGCACAAACCGCAAATAGAAATGAATGTGGAATTAAATGCAAATTGTTTGCTAATTGAGATATTTTCATACATTTGCGTAATTTGTTTATACTTTTTTTGTAAAACCGTGTTTTTTTTTTGTTTTCTTTGATGATATTCGACTTTGTAATCAATGGGTTTTATTGTTGTAAAAGTGTTTTGTTGTTGTTGCTGTAAGTGGTTGTTATTGTTGTAAGTGGTTGTTGTAACTTTAAGTGGTTCCCTATCGATTGCTTTAACTAGCTCTAAGTTGTTTGTGGGTTTCAGCGATATTTCTGTCGTTATCGTTGTTGTATTTTTTGTCGTTGCATAGTATAGTATTTGTTGTAAAATATAGTTGTCGTTGTATAGTATAGTTGTTGTATAGTTGTGGCTGCATTTAGTTATCGTTGTCGCTGTAGCCGGCATTGCATTCGAATGCATGGAGGTCACGTCACTGGGGGCCGCTCGCGTTCATGAGTCATTCAACTCGTGCTTTTTCATCACAGCCCCCAGTCACTGGAGCTCCACCCTCCGAACTATCGTTGAGAATCCACCCCGAGTTTAATTAATTCAGCGACATGTCGAGGTCTTTGGTGCATTATGGAGAGAGAGAGTTTGTGTCGAGGTCTCATCGTGGCTCCAGAAACCACTCAAAGTGAGCACTTTAACAACCCCAAGATGTTTTAATTCCCACTGACGTTTTCTCCACTGGGCTTTGGCGAAGGTTTCATTTGCGGCTTGGGGTGGAGAAACCATGCAAAGGGTTTCATTAAAAAATGCATTTAAACGAACATTAAAAAAATAGTTTAAACGAACATTAAAAATTAATTTAAAGAAACCTTAACAAATTATAAAAACAAACAATAAAAAAAGGAATTTAAATCATTAAAAAATTAATTTTGAACAAACATTAACAACTGCATTTAAACAACACAATACAAAAATTTACGTCAATATAAAAATGAACGGAAAGTTTTCAATTTTCATAGAACTTACTTTTCAAATGTCTCAACAATTTTGTTGTTGAGCGAGCCACTCCAGATGGAAACACAATTTAATTATAACTTTGTTTTTATCGCAAAAATTCTTCTACATATGGTTCTCGTCCACTCCCTCATTCCTTCCTGCCTTTGACTTGACATCCCTTTGAATTCAATCCCATTGCTCAGCCGTCGGAAACTTTCACCCATTTGTCACCCTTTCTTTCGCTCTCGGTGAATGTTGCATGTTTCGCTTGATTGCCATCGGAATACATTGTTGGAGCAACAGTCGTCAAAAGTCATCAACAAACGTTGGGCGAATGAGTTCGAGTATGAATAGTTTTAACAACCATTAGTTTAACAACAATCAGTTTAACAACACAACAAAAATCAGTTTAACAACAACAACAATCAGTTTAACAACAACAACAACATCATCAACAACGCCTACATGTGTTTCGACTAGAATCACCACAATTGGTATTTCATTGTTGTTGCGATTATTATTATTGTTATTATTAACATTGTGGTAGTTGTTGTTATGACTTTAAACTGACTATTGTTGTTGTCATTGCAATAGTGATTGTTGCTAATATCCAGGCAAATTTGTTGTTGCTATTGCTCACCGGCAGCAGGTTGTCGTCGTCGTTGATGTCATTACCAAAGTATTCATTTTTCAGGTTTTTTACTTTTTCGCGGTTTCGCATTTGAACAATAATTATGAAGGGGAGAGATGAGAAGTGGTGTAGAGAGGGAGATCGAGTTAGTGAGAGAGAGGGAGATAGAGTGAGGTGAGCGAAGGAGATGAGTGGACGAGAGAAAGAGAGAGATAGAGTGAGCGCGTGTGAAGACGAGTTTGCTGAATGAATCAATTCTCATCAAGTGGAACCTGTTGATTTTTCGTCTTTCAAACGATTCTTTTCTCTCCAATTTATTCTCAAGTGTTTCACGACAAAAATAACCAAACTATTTATTTATACTATACCCAAGAATATCTCTCTAAACAAGTATATATAAACAAAAGTATATCACCATGCAAGTATATCTCTACATAAATATATCTATATAAATATATGTCTGCCCAAGTACATGTCATGTCTCGAGTCAATCGGTTATCAGCGGCGACATGATTAATTTTTGCACCACATTTCGTTCGTTTTCAATTATATTATTTATAATTGTTTGATGTTTATTTTTGTTTTTGTTTTCATTTTGTTCGAACGAACGAACGAACGATGAATCAAAAAATACAAAACAACGACGACAAAGTGGAAGCGAAAAATAGAACAAAATGGGAAGAAAGGCGAAACGATAACATAAGCATGGCATCATCCGACGGTCCAAAGTACTTTCTTCGATTGGACTTTGCTGACTTTGCTTTGATTGTAGTCATTTCGCTGAGGTTCATCGTCGTTGTCTGTTTTTTTTTTAAGACAACCGAACAACTTTTTACCATATTTTTATTTTTTTCGATAAGAGCTTTTGGGTGACTTTGGAAGGTTCTCGGGGTTTCTGTGGGTCGAGTGTGGTCGAGATCCCTTTCGACCTTCTGACATTTTCGGATAGAGAGAATGAACTTCAAAGAAAGAACCCTGGGTCAAAAAAGGTATTTAAAGACCTGCAGAAGACTCGGTTGGGAATTAATTTCATCCACCGGAAGGCGGCTCCAACTTCCCTCCAGGTGTTCTGATTCTCCGGACTATGATATCAAGCCTCTAATTGGGGGGAAATTAGCATTTAAGACCAATCGACCGCCCATTGGTGACTTTTCCGTGCCCGGCGAACATCAAGTTCAAAGAGCCGACAAAACAATCAACGTGTACCAAGGTCGAGTTTTGGGAACTACCTTCTAGAAGGTGGAGGGGGTGGGGTCGAAGTAATCTATCCGAAGTAGGCGTTGTATAATCGCATGGAAGGTGTTGGTGGAGATGACCAGAGACCAGGTTCCCATCACCCAGCCGCCTTCTCCATCCACCAGGCGTCTTCTCCATCCTCTCCAGTCGGCGGTAATGCGATGTTTTAATTTGAATTCATTGGCTGAAGGCGGCGAAAAAAATATAAAAATAAAGCAAACACCCAAGTCGAAGTCGGGCACGCAGAGAATTCAAAACAAAATAAAAACCGGTGCGACGAATTCGCCGGGAAGCGGCCCACGTCGGATGTTGTTGTTTGGTAGAGAATGAGAGGGGGGGCCAGGGGGAGGCTGTTGGTGGGTCGTTTGGTGAGACTACAAAAAAAAAAAAGAAATGGCCGCGAAAATGACTCAGATTTCAACCGTGGGTCGAGTGGGACACAAAACGTAGCAATTGCTCGCTTAATTTTTTCCAAAATCATCGCTTTTGTCTATCCCCAATCTCACTCTCTGCCCCCCTCTCGCAATCGCTCTCTCTCTCTCTTTCTCTCTCTAGCAACCACTCTCACACCCCCCCCGATCATCCTCTCTCGCTCTACCATTCTCCTCTCTCCGCTTCATCGCTTATCTTCCTAGTATTGGGCTTTTTTTTCGCATTCTCTCGCTTTTGTTGACTTTGCCATTCGCATTTATCGTGCTCTGTTGTTGCCATATGTTTCCTTCTACTATATGTATTGTATATTGTACGATATATAGTGTGAGTGATATCTTCTTGGATATCTTCCCACATGACAGCCGACGGCTGATTGACTTCTATTAAAGGTTGAGCCTCCGCTTGGCCAGCTGTTTTTTCTTTTATCGAGCTTCTTTTTAGACAGTGGTTTTCTTTTTATCGAACGTCTTTTTGTTATCGTTTCTTTTTCTTTGACTTTGACTTGTTGTCAAGCCGGAATTTCTTCCCCCAGGTTTCGCAATTTCGTAGAACTTCTTTCATTCATTCGCATGATGTCTATTTCGAGATATTTCCCCACACAACGCTGGAACGTTGTTAACAAAGTTATTTTGATAAATTGCGAACGATCGCTTATCGTGGATTTCCAAAAGCGAGCAGCTGTTTCTAAATTAATTATTTGCTAGTTAGATTTTTTGCAGTTTTTTCCGTTTTTTCGCTATCGATAAATTAAATCTATTCACGTCTATGTGTCAATGGAAAGAACCCTCAAATATTGTTATCTCTCTCGTTTGTCATTGGGTTTTATGGGCATGGAATTTAGTAATACCCAGTATTAGATAGTGGAAACAAAGACCAGACAATTGTATGGAAAACCCTTGTGAAATAAAATAAATAATATTCCACATACGCCCCAGTGTACCGAAGAATAATCTTCGTTGTGAACCTCAGAAAGCCATCGATCGAGATTCCTTCGTCGTCATCTATCATTTAGTTCTCATTTCATTAGTTCTCATTTCTCTTTTCGGAACATTTACTGGACCGAGTGATTGTTCGAATTTTCCATTAGCCGACCTCTCATTTTTGTTCTCTCTCACTCTCTCTTTCGTCCCATCCCACTTCGGTACTTTCATCGTGGCGCCTTCTCAATTTCACTGAATGAAATTATCCTCTCCATCCTCGTACTTCGTCTTATTCTCTCTCTCTCCTTCGACTAAATTCTCCCGAATCTCATTAACGAAAATTGCCTTTGAAATTGATTCACAACTTTCGTCCCTTCCTTTTGCCTGCCTGGGTTTGGCTTCTGTTTCGTTTTGTGCTTTTTCCTTTCCATTCCCCAATCGCCACCCAACCAAAGTGAAGTGCTTTTTAATACTTAATGCGAATATTAGGAAAGTTCAGTTGTTCAATTGTTCGAAAAACGAGCCCACCACGAAGACGAAGAAGAAGAAGAAGAAGAAGAAGAAGAAGGAGCACGTTCGTCAACAGGTGTGCGTTCATTATCGTCTGTCTGTCTGTCCGTCCGTCTGTCTATCCGTCCGTCCATCCATCTGTTTCTTCATACATCCATCCATCCATTTCTCTGTCCGTTATTTCCTTTGTTTTGGCTTCTGTTTCCATTTCGACGTTAATGAATAATTGAATTGTGAAGACTCGTTGGAACCTGCCTTAATAATGCAGCCGTCAGTTGTTGTTGTTGATTTTGTTGTTGTTGATTTTGTTGTTGTTGATGAGATTGTTGTTGTTGATGTTGCTTCTATTAGTTATTGCCAGCCAGGTTTTGGTTTAAGTTTCAATCATGCGATGTACAAATTTTCATTTGAAACCACATCCAAGTCCGATTCCACGCTCACGTGGTCGCACCGCCTGACCCCGGCAATTGACTCAATTTACTTTCATCTTAAAATTGATATCATTTCGCAAATTGAATTCGCAACAAAGCTTTCGTCCCTCCATCGCCTCACACCCGATGTGCTCACCCACATATCCTCATCATCGTCGTCACTATCATCATCATCATTATCGTCGTCATCGTCATCATCATCATTGTCATCGTCGTCACCATTATCATTCACTGTGCGCAGCTCGATAGCTTTGAAGGCCATGTGATTTACATGTGTACATGACTCAGAGACTCGGTGCATATGAATCGTAGATGATATATGTATATAATTATGTACAACGAAAACAGTTTCATCAACGGCCAGAGCAACGAAGACGACAACAACCGTTGTAAACAGAATGTCTAATCATGATGGACAGCCGGCAATCAACGTGGTCACTGGACAGGAGGATTTCACTATTCATTTCACAGTCCTTTAAGATTTCCCCGAAGTCCCACTGATTCTGAGGTGGGCGTCGTTTGTGAACCTATGATTACGAAAATTACACGATCGACAAATGGGGGGAAGGCTTTGGCAAAGACGACCTCATCATCGTGGGTTGTGTTGGGTTTGTGAGGGATAATTAAAGAAAGTAGCTTAAAAGATGGAACAAGAGACCTAATGAAAATTGCATTGTTGAGGTCAGGAAAAGTTTGAGGAAGCTGAGTCTTTCTGATGTCACGTTTAACGAAGTTGCAACGACGTATTCAAAGTCATCTGGTCTTGAATGTTGTTGTCGTAGAAGGTTCTCCGTCGAAAGATCGCATAAATCTACTTGTTGTGGCCTGCGTTGTTTAATGGTCTATTTTATCGTCTGTCACTGATTATCGTCTGGTTGTTCTTTTTTTTGTAGTATTTGCCATTTGTCCTTCATTTCAACTTCCCACTGGCAGACTGTTGCCAAAGTCGTGTCCTTCGCTGACTCCAACTCCCAACAGTTCTATTGCTTTGGCAACTTCGTCGTCTCAATGACTTCCGTATGTCGTTTGTTCTCGAATGAATGTGAATGAAAATGTAATTTTTGTGGAATTTCATTCATTCCAAGTCATCGAACAACATCACGAAGAGCATAAAAGTCGACAAATGACAGAGAAATAAACATATAAATTCAAGTAGAGAATGAAGAGGAACAAACAGAAGGAAAAGGGAAAAGCGAACAAAAAAAAGGGGAACTGGAAAAGTCGAGAAGAGAAAAAGAGAATAAGAAGAAAAGGAAAACAAGAAAAGGCAGAACTAGAAAAGTCGAGAAAAGGATAACTTACTTGAGAATAACCTTCATTCAAACGCAACTCGAACTCCATCTCCGTTCATCTTCGCCATTGAGCCCGAAGGTCAAGGCGATTGTTGGCTTCTCGCCTCGACGATGAACTCGTGACTTCGTCCTAAGAAGGACGACGATGAGGTCGATGGGGATTATTTTTATTTTTTGCTCATGGTCGCTAGGTCGGAAGTTCCATTGCCGACGGTGACTTGAGGTTTGTATAAGTCTTCCACCCACCTTCGTCCTTCTTTCACCCACCTGCGTTTTTCTTTCACTCACCTTCGTCATTCTTCACCCATTATACTTCGAGGAAATACACAAATCTCTTACGAAGTTGATCCACTCGGTGATATTTATTTTCGTTACGTTGCGATACTGTTTGCTGCCCACCCCCCGCTCGCGCGTTGGACAAAGATTCAGTGATTTTTCCAGTCCTTCGTTCTACCTGCTGCTGGTAAATGGATTGAGCAGAAGGTGATTCGGAGGTGATTTTCTCTCATCCCATGGGGCGTAAATCTATTCCCAGAATGACTTTGTTCTGCTCTTCGATTTTGTATCCCAATTCAATTGAGTGGAATTTATATTTCCATGAAACGTTCGGGGCCCAGTCAAGTCATTCCATACAATATTATTTGCCTTGAGTCATCGTCTTCATCAACAAGTTCAACAGACGACTTTGCGTCAGGAATTGTTCTTTCATCGGAAAAATCTGTTTTCAATTTAAAAGGAAGAGAATGAAGTTTTTAAGTGAAAAAGGCTAATATAAGATAAATAAAAATGAATATAAAAGAATTATGAATAATACAATTAATTAAAAAAATTGTCAAAAATATAAATAAATAAAATACTTGAATTATAAAAATAAATAAACTATTAATTTAAAAATTATAATACAAAAAATAATTTAAAAAGTAATGTTTTGAAAAAATTTAATAATAAAAACTAATAATAAAACAATAAACATAAACATTTTTAAAAAATTGTTGAAAAAACCCAAACAAATAAAACAAAATGTGTAACTTAAATAAATGCAATAAAAATTAATGAAATAAAAAAAGAAATTATTAAAATAGAACGAATAAATAAATCAAAAAATAACAAAAAGCAAATTGCATCGGCCGGGTATCGAACCCGGGCCGCCCGCGTGGCAGGCGAGCATTCTACCACTGAACCACCGATGCTTGTTGAAGATCCACCACTTGTTCTCGGTTTCATCACCAGCGACCTCCAACGGAAGTGGGTCACCCGGATGACTCTAGCCTCAGGGTTCCAACTAGGGGGGATCCACTGATATTGATTGCGAACCCGTTGACGTTAATAATTTCCGGAATTTAAAATTCAAATGCATTTATCGGATTCTTCGAAACACATAATGAATATGATTTTGCATAATTCTCAACGACCATGGCGCGTGTCAACAAGACGGAAGCCAATCTTCTGCATGTCTGTCTCCCTATCGTTGAAGACTTGCCTTTGTTTTATCTCGCTGACGATTTTTTCGCGGAAGCTCAATAGATTTATTAGAAGAATGCATGGAGGATGAGGTCAGGGGTCGCGAAATTCGCGAAACCTTCATAGTTTTTCCCATCATCATCATCATCTCTACCATTGAATCCAATCATGAACTTTGTTTTTATTGGAAATCTGTTTTTAGTTTACTTTATGCACTGATTTGCAATGTAAACAATCGCGTCAACCCTTTCATAACCCTTCATCCACCATCTGTCGAATATTCTACCATTGCTTCACCAACTAACGTCTCCCTTGCTTCACTAACTAACGTTTCTCTTGCTTCACTAACTAACGTCTCTCTCTCTCTCTCTTCTTCTCTTTGCAGTTACGTCCCCACTCGACTGTGGGGCTTCAGCGGCCACGTACAGACGGTTCTCCATAGCATTGTGGGCCGTGTCAAGTGCCCTTGGCCACTGGGCGAACGAGTCTACCTGTCGCTGCACGATGGCTCCACGCTAACCTACGACTTGTATCAGCCGCTAAACGAGTACGAAGGTGAGTCCGCGTCGGCCATTAGCATTGGGTTGGGCGGGACACAGAGTGAGACAGCGAAAAACAGAGTGAGAGACAGCGAAAGAGTGAGTGAGAGACAGCGAAATATAGAATGAGAACGAGAGAACAGGACATTTTAATAATTGATTGTTTCGTGTGGTGTGTGTTGTGGTCGGTCTGATAAATTATTACTAACCACCATAAGCTGGTGACTCTGGCCATGTTGGTCGAGTTCTCAACTCGAAATTGGTTGGGAATTTTTTTGGGTTGGTCATGATGGGTTGTTGTTGTCATCGGCTCGCGTGTGTGCGAATTTCTGTCCCATGTGTTGATTTTCTTTGATTTCGTTCGCTGCTCATTTATTTTCTCTGCTCATTTAGTTCTCCTTTTTCTCATGGTATAAATTATATGGTATTGAATTGGTAAATGGTATTGAATTTAAATTGTATTGAAATTGTTTAAAAATTCATCAAAAATCAATAATTATTTCCTCCTTCTCCTCCTCCAGATGACATTACCGTGGCCATCTGTCCCGGTATCGGAAACTCCTCGGAGAGCGTTTACATTCGCACATTCGTCCACTACGCCCAATGCCATGGATACCGATGTGCCGTCCTCAACCACATCGGCGCCCTGCCCAGTGTGCAAGTGACATCATCGCGCATATTTACCTATGGTAAGTGTCGTCGTCTGTCCGTCCACCTTCTCCTTTTGGCCCGATTTCCCTTCTCCCTCCTCCATCCACGATTCGCCTTTGCAGCTGTCCTTATGGCAGATGGCGAATCGAGGGCAAATATTGACATGGAAAAGCAATGCGAAAACTCTAATCTGGTCGTCCCATTCATGAATAATTGATCTGCAATCAAATCTCTCATTCACACTCTCTCTCTCTCTCTCTCTCTCTCTCTCTCTCTCTCTTCTCTCTCTCTTTGTTGCAGGTCACACGGACGACTTCTCGGAGATGGTGGAGAACCTGCATCGAAAGTATCCGGCCTCCCACATCATCGCGGTGGGCTTCAGTTTGGGCGGAAACCTGGTGACCAAATACATGGGCGAATCGCAGCGGGATCGGCCGCACAGCGTCATCGGGGGCATCTCGATATGCCAGGGCTACAATGCAGTCGAGTGAGTGGAATCCATAACATTGGGTGGAAGACCATTCTTAAATTTCTCTCTCTTCCTTTGCAGAGGCACAAAATGGCTTCTCAACTGGCAGAACTTCCGTCGTTTCTATCTCTATGTCATGACAGAGAATGTGAAGAGCATCATTCTGAAGCATCGCCATGTTCTGCTCTCCGACGAGGTGAAGGCTCGCCACAATCTGAACGAGCGCGACATCATCGCCGCCGCCACACTGCCCGAGCTGGACGAGGCCTACACGAGGCGCATCCACAACTTCACCTCCACCCACGAGCTGTACAAGTGGAGCTCGTCGCTGCACTATTTCGACAATATCGAGAAGCCGATGATCTTCATCAATGCCAAAGACGATCCGCTCGTGCCTGAAGAGTTGCTGCCGCCCATCAAGGAGTTTGCACGTAAGTGGGGGGAGGAAGGGATTGCAAAAAAACACTTGTGCTTTTGGGTTTTCCCGCCTCAGTCGCTGGAACTTTTCATGACTCACCCTGTCACCCTGTATTTTTTTGTCGAGTCGATTGAAATACATTCGCGTCTCTTCAGAAAAGCCACCGTTGGCTATCGGTCTACATGAAGCAGTCGTGGCCGAGCGGTTAAGGCGTCTGACTAGAAATCAGATTCCCTCTGGGAGCGTAGGTTCGAATCCTACCGACTGCGATGTGAATTTTTTTTTTTAAATTTAATTATTTTTTTATACATTTAATATTCATAAATTTTATTTTGATGAATGTTCTCCCTTTCAGTGTCTCGCCCCAAAACGGCCTACGTGGAGCTCGCACACGGCGGCCATCTGGGCTTCTACGAGGGTGGCTTGGTCTACCCGAATCCCGTGACATGGCTCGATCGCACGCTAGTGGCCATGGTCGGATCCATCGTGATGCTCCACACCGATCCCTCGGTGCGCAAGATCTCAGCATAACTTCGGCTTCTTGAACTGAGTCAGGAACTCGTTGTCTCATTCAACTGAACTATGTATAAGGAGGGCTATCCACGACCTTCCAGTGAAAAAGAAAAGCACACGACGATAACTGGGATGATTCAGTTGGGAAGGCGGACTACAAAAAGTTCGAGAGTCTTTACACAATGAAGCATTTTCCAAATGACATATTATTAAACAACAAAAACAATTCGCTGACGGCATTTTACATCAAATGATAAATGAGTTTAATGAATTTTGAAAACATTGAAAGCTTTTTACCTAATATATTATTATTATACGTATATTTAGTTAGTATTTTAAATACAACAACTACAAAGGAAGCACACACACACAAACAATGGACAAATCTTTAATAGCTTTAAGTTGTTTTGTTTCTTTGTACAACTGAACCCTGTCCGTAGGAGTCCTCAAAGATGACTTTTATTTATGTATTTTGGGACAAGTTTTCTACGAGGTTTCAGTTAACATTGCTTTAACCAAGATATAAATCTGATTGATTTCGTAATACGTTCCATCAATGCGCTTTATATACAAAAATACTAATTGGCAAATAAAATTTGAAGTGAAATTTCCTGTAGGAATTTCTAAATATGTATTTTCTGTTCACAAATGAGAAATAACAAAAATATGAAAATATGAAAAAAATAAAAAAATAATAAAACTCATGAAAAATTTATAAAAATAATTTTAAAATAGAATTCAAAAATGCTTGATAAAATCGATGAGAAATATGAAGTGAAATTTAAGGACATCATATGAAATTGAGATGACTCATGATGGATTTGTTCCAAAGTTGGTACGTCAAGCGATCTCTTCCCCTCTCCACGATTCCACCACTGTCAGCTGGACATAAATGTATTAAGCGTTGGATATCACGACGAGGTTCCATCGGTTCCTGTCCTGGTCTCTAATTTCTATATGTGCTGTAATATTGAGAATATGTATTTCCTAGAATAAGCATTTATATTTACGTTACAAACAACAACAACAAAAACTTAGAAAACCAAATTTTCATATACAGATTTGTACTTAACAAATTGTTATATTGTGATCTTTAATAAAAATAAAACAAAAACACTATTCCTTATAATATTATTTCCTTATACTTTTTTCTATTACATATTTCCAAAACTTTTACATTCTTGAACAAACCTCCCTCCAATCTATTTATCAATTTATCGATCTGTCAATCTAACGATCTATCAATCTGTCAATCAATCAAATCACGATGCTTCGGAAGAGAATAACTTCTGAATCTCAATAAACTCTGATAATAACTGAATCTTATATACTGCTATATATATCAAACACTGTAGTCGCTTCACACCACATTCACTATGTAATCCTCGATGAATAAAAGATATGTTCTACGAACATATACAAGGTATCAAAAGGGCCTTATTGTAATTTTTAGAATTTTTACAGCAAATTTTTTATACGATCTTTGTTTTGAAATTGAAAATTTTAAATTAAACTTGATTATTAAAGATTTGATTTTTTAAAGAATTTTTCTTTTATAGTTTTCAAAAGTTTTAAAGGGCTTAATTTAGTGTGAATTTTTGATTAAAATTAAATATAAAATGAATTAAAATTAAATGAAAAATAAATTAAAATGAAATGAAAAATGAATTAAAATTAATGAAAACTGTTTACAATGAATCGATGTATTATGGGGGAAAACAATAATAGTAATAACAATAAGAATTTTTTTTGTTGTTGTCGCACTGATGTTTCGTAGTATAGGTAAATGGCTGAGAAAGCCGTGCAAACCAAATAAATAAAAGTAATAACTTTATATGTGAAAAATTCCACGTTTGTCATTTCATTTCCACTGGTTTATGTCGACGACACTTGAGCTCGGTGTGAAAAAGACGGTTATTAGTCGATTGGAGTCATGTGGCAGTCGTGGCCGAGCGGTTAAGGCGTCTGACTAGAAATCAGATTCCCTCTGGGAGCGTAGGTTCGAATCCTACCGACTGCGAGATTTCTCTTTTTTTTAATTGAGTTCAACTCAGTTTTGAAAGCACTGTAATAGTAACGAGTCTATTTGACATTTTGTTGTCCATTACAATTGGGAACAGTTTGAAATATTGTGTTCATGGTTGTTGTCAAAACTGCAGTGAAATTGAGAAGCACTGCAACCAACTTGTGGTGAATTCCTAGACATGCACTGTAGCATAGTGCAGAACCGTTTGACATTCTCTGCTCGTTGGTTCGAGTCTTCAATTCCAGTACGTTCGTCAAAAACTTCCAGATTCTTTCGTCCAATTTTCCAGCTCCGAGCAGGTTTTTGTTATATTTTGCAAACAAAATTTTCGCGGCGAAAATTTCGGGTCCCGACTCGTGTAGCAACCCTGGAAATGGCGATTTGACCGACCCTGTTATTCGAATACGAGCTTCTGATTGGACGCGATTTGAAATTTCAATTCAAAATTTTTTAATTATATTTTTGAATAAATATTATTTGTGATTTTATAATCAAATAAAATCAATCAGTATTATTATTTGCGTATTTTGAATTTGTTTAATATTTATTCATCAACAAACAAACAAACAAACAAACAAACAAGTTTCGTAAGTATTTATTTATTTATTATTAATTAAAAATGTTTAAATAAAACAAATAAATACATAAATACAATAATAAATACAAATAATAAATACAAGACGTGACACATCACAGGGGTTGAAGATTTTAGTAGACATTGATATCCTGCAAGTTCCGGCTCGCTATCACCTCAGTGTGTGGCAGCGACTGGGTCAATTCTGGTTGTATTTCGCCTCCTTTTTCGGCATATCCTTTTTCAAGTGGGTTTTTTGTCCATATTTTTTTCCAATGGCCTCGTTACTTGATGAACAAGGGAAGTGTTAATCCATTTCCAAAGAGGAAAAATCTTCGGAAATGGATTAATTTTTTCAGAACCCTTTTTCTTTTAACTTCTTCTACTTCCTTCCGTTTTTTACCTCACCCTCCTTTCCATCATCAGTCACCAAACCAAAAAGAGTTTTAGCAAAATTGCAAAAGAATCCCTCCTCGCCCTGCCCTGGATAAGCTCAGATAAGCCATCGTCGCCTTGTTCTTCTTATCTGCAACGCACTCGAGCGACGAAGTCAATGTCAAGATGCAACGACGTCATTCTGTAGGAGGCGGGAGGGGAGTGGCAGATGGCGGCTCTTCGCGACGATGGCAATCGAGATAATTGCGCGAGCTTTCTGTCGACTTCTCTCTCCCCACAATAAAAGCGCCCCCAGCGAGCTCCACTGAAGACAGTTCCATCTTCAGCTCCCAGCCCCAAGCGTCGCGACCGAGAACAAAACCGAAGAACGAACTTTAGTCAACAACAATCAACACAACAACCTACCACAACAACTTCAATTTAATAACAACTAAGCCATGAAGAACTTCTGCTGCATCCTAGTCGTGTTTCTTCTCTCGCTGTCTCTCATTTCACTGAGCTGTGGGAGTCCTTTGACCAACGTCGAGGCGCCGACCAATTGTCCTGTGGGATGTCCGCGTATTTTCGATCCTGTCTGTGCCAGCGATGGCGCCGGCGGCTTCCAATATTTCCACAACGAGTGCCTCATGCGTTCCGATGGCTGCCGCAGGAAAATAGGTATAAAAAGAATAGCAACGAAAGTTTTCGAAAAGAGTCCTCGGACTTCCCGGAAAATTCTCCCATGGATGGAGCTTCTATCCTATCGTTTGTTTAACTGAAAATTTCTCCTTTTTTCTTTCAGTTTGGCGAGAGGCTCCGATGTCCAGGTGTCTAGAGGGAGAGGTGGTGGTGTTGATGCGAGGGGCGATGAAGGTAGGAGAGGATCCGGGGTCGAACTGCCTGAGGGTCTGTCCCTTCATCTACCTCCCGGTCTGCGCCACCAACGGCCAGCGGTCGCAGGTCTTCGGCAACGATTGCCTGCTGGCCATGGAGAGGTGTCTGACGGACGACAGTGAGTATCGAGGGAGGGTGTGGGCGAGGAAATTCCGCAGGACTCTAATTTCAATCTATCTCTTTTCTTTTCTTCTTTTCTCTTTCCTTATATCTCCCCCACAGAGTGGTTAATGACTCGTGACAGCGATTGTGGTCTGTGAGAAAGTCTTGAGATTAAAGGAATTTTTGAATTTAGTGATCTTTTCTCTCCTGTAAGAATGTAAATCAATTAAAAGAAGATGAAATGTATATAAAATAAAAATGTCTAAAAAACATAAAAATTTTTTTATAATTTAAAAACATTTGTTTTTTCAAGAAAAATTCAAATATTCAAGAAAAATTCAAATTTTCAATAAAAATTCAAAATTTCAAGAAAAATTCAAATTTTCAAGAAAAATTCAAATTTTCAAGAAAAATTCAAAATTTCAATACAAATTTAAAATTTCAATAAAAATTCAAAATTCAATAAAAATTCAAAATTTTTAATACAAACTCAAATTCAAAATTTGATTTTATTACCAAATTATCAATAAAAATTCAAATATTAATAAAATTCAAAATTTCTATAAAAATTCAAAATTTCCATAAAAATTCAAATTTTCAAGAAAATTCAAAATTTCAATAAAATTCAAAATTTCAATAAAAATTTAAATTTCCAATAAAAATTCAAAATTTCAATAAAATTCAAATTTTCAAGAGAAATTCAAATTTGCAATAAAAATTCAAAAATTTCAAGAAAAATTCAAATTTTCAAAAAATTCAAATTTCCAAGAAAATTCAAAATTTCAATACAAATTTAAAATTCCAATAAAATTCAAAATTTCAATAAAATTCAAATTTTCAAGAGAAATTCAAATTTGCAATAAAATTCAAAAATTTCAAGAAAATTCAAATTTTCAAAAATTCAAATTTCCAAGAAAAATTCAAATTTCAATACAAATTTAAAATTTCAATAAATTCAAAATTCAATAAAATTCAAAATTTCATAAAAATTCAAAATTTTTAATAAAAACTCAAAATTTCAATAAAAATTCAAAATTTCAATAAAAATCCGATTTCAAAAATATTCTAAATTTCAATAAAAATTCAAAATTTCAATAAAAATTCAAAATTTTTAATAAAAGCTCAAATTTTTATAAACACTCAAATTTTGAATAATTACTTCCAAATTATCAATAAAAATTAAAATGATCAATAAAAGTTCAAAATTTCAATAAAAATTCAAAATTTCAATAAAAATTCAAAATTTCAATAAAAAATTCAAATTTCAATAAAATTCGAATTCAAAAATATTCTAAATTTCAATATAAACTCAAATTTTTAATAAAAATTCAATTTTCAATAAACTTATTTTTTTTGTTTCGTTTCAATTATTCTATAAAACATATTTTCTTTATAAAAAAATATATATACAAATATGAAGCAATACAAGTTCTCTATAAAAAAATAAAAAGTTCTACCAAAAAAAAATCTTCCATTGCAAAAGTCCCGGTTTTCTGTTAAAAGAAACCTCCAACAGCTTCATCGTAAATCATACAAAATGTCGTCATTTATTTTAGCCGAGTCTCGTCTGCCAAAAACGCAGGCTAGTTACTTAAGTAATTTACAATTAGTTACAATTACCATTACAATTACTACTCTAGAGCACAATCGTCACACCTCTAGTCTTTGTGAATCCACCATCCATCGAAGCTCTTGACTTTTCTCAGCATTCACTCGATTATTTACCGGATTCGTCTCAAAGCACTCCAACAAGTGATTCCTAGGACTATTCCTTATATCTCTATATAGTTTAATTGGTTGCATTATTTATTCCTACTTAATCGTAATTACCACTAATTACACTATGATTATTATTATTTCTAAATTAATTCTTATTATTAAATTATTTACTATTACTAAATTATTTATTATTACTAAATTCATTGTATTATTAAATGTTTTATATTACTTTATTTTATTATAAATTCATTATTATTACTAATTTAATTATCAAATGGATTTTAACTAAAGGAACAAATTCTCGAAGTGTTTGGAGTAGAAAATAGGAAAATACTCAAGAGATCCAGATGTAGAAATCAATCAATATACCAAGGATTAATTTCAAATCCCAATTTCAACATTATCATTAATAGTTAGAAAAAATAGAATTCAAAAATTAATATTATCTGTATTTGTGCATTATTCGAGATGATCCATTACTTTTATGTGTTTATCAGTATAGTTTCAAGAGACATCTCTCTATCTAACTCTCCCTAACCACTATATTTATATGTACAAAATTCTTACATTTGCAGCTTAATTGCTATTTCCTTAAAATACTTTAATCCTAATTATAGTTCCCTCCGATGACTTCACCTTCACACTGCATAGATTTTCTCCAATATCACGTCCTTCAGATGGATCAGTCGGAGATTCTCCTTCAGTTCAAGTCGTACATGAGCTTCTCGGCGTTGTTCGGCTCCTCGCAGTCGAAGGATGCCATCATCAGTTCTGGAAAGAGACAGACAAAGACGAATATAATTTATGTTCTTTTAATGGACTTCAATACAATAAGAGAGAGAGAGAGACAGGGAAACGAAACTCTCTTCAATAATACTCTAATTACTAATATTTACACCCAACCCTTCGCTGGGCTGGCTTTCTATCAGCCTGTCTGTCTTTCTTTCTATAAGTTTGTTTGTCTGTCTCTCGATGTTTTCAGTCTGTCCTTCCTTTAGCTCTGTCCTCCTGCCTTTCGTTGCCTTCCAGTAATAGTCTCCTCGTCTATTCTAATTGACAGAAATTGCGTTCCTTTCGGTCTCTGGCTTTCTTTGGCTGTAGTTTGTTTACTGTCTCGCCCGACGGAGAATCCCATCCAAATGGCCAAATTACATGGAAAGTGTCATAAAAGTGTTTATCAACTTTCTTCTCTCTTTCCTCCCCACACTTCTCCTTCTTTCCTTCCTCTCAGGCCTTCGATTGAGGCTCCTTGAGGCGTCGCCTAATT
>CM029565.1:3272723-3390463 GCA_017309665.1 Coelopa frigida | reverse complement strand
CTATTTGACATTTTGTTGTCCATTACAATTGGGAACAGTTTTGAAATATGTGTTCATGGTTGTTGTCAAAACTTGCAAAATTGAGAAGCACTGCAACCAACTTGTGGTGAATTCCTAGACATGCACTGTAGCATAGTGCAGAACCGTTTGACATTCTCTGCTCGTTGGTTCGAGTCTTCAATTCCAGTACGTTCGTCAAAAACTTCCAGATTCTTTCGTCCAATTTTCCAGCTCCGAGCAGTTTTTGTTATTTTGCAAACAAAATTTTCGCGGCGAAAATTTCGGGTCCCGACTCGTGTAGCAACCCTGGAATGGCGATTTGACCGACCCTGTTATTCGAATACGAGCTTCTGATTGGACGCGATTTGAAATTTCAATTCAAAATTTTTTAATTATATTTTTGAATAAATATTATTTGTGATTTTATAATCAATAAAATCAATCTATTATTATTTGCGTATTTTGAATTTGTTTAATATTATTCATCAACAAACAAACAACAACAAACAAAACAAGTTTCGTAAGTATTTATTTATTTATTATTAATTAAAAATGTTTAAATAAAACAAATAAATACATAAATACAATAATAAATACAATAATAAATACAAGACGTGACACATCAGGGGTTGAAGATTTTAGTAGACATTGATATCCTGCAAGTTCCGGCTCGCTATCACCTCAGTGTGTGGCAGCGACTGGGTCAATTCTGGTTGTATTTCGCCTCCTTTTTCGGCATATCCTTTTCAAGTGGGTTTTTTGTCCATATTTTTTTCCAATGGCCCTCGTTACATGAGGGAAGTGTTTTTTTTCTCTTCGGAAATGGAATTAATTTTTTCATAACCCTTTTTCTTTTAACTTTTCTACTTCCTTCCGTTTTTTACCTCACCCTCCTTTCCATCATCAGTCGCCAAACCAAAAAGAGTTTTAGCAAAATTGCAAAAGAATCCCTCCTCGCCCTGCCCTGGATAAGCTCAGATAAGCCATCGTCGCCTTGTTCTTCTTATCTGCAACGCACTCGAGCGACGAAGTCAATGTCAAGATGCAACGACGTCATTCTGTAGGAGGCGGGCGGGGAGTGGCAGATGGCGGCTCTTCGCGACGATGGCAATCGAGATAATTGCGCGAGCTTTCTGTCGACTTCTCTCTCCCCACAATAAAAGCGCCCCCAGCGAGCTCCACTGAAGACAGTTCCATCTTCAGCTCCCAGCCCCAAGCGTCGCGACCGAGAACAAAACCGAAGAACGAACTTTAGTCAACAACAATCAACACAACAACCTACCACAACAACTTCAATTTAATAACAACTAAGCCATGAAGAACTTCTGCTGCATCCTAGTCGTGTTTCTTCTCTCGCTGTCTCTCATTTCACTGAGCTGTGGGAGTCCTTTGACCAACGTCGAGGCGCCGACCAATTGTCCTGTGGGATGTCCGCGTATTTTCGATCCTGTCTGTGCCAGCGATGGCGCCGGCGGCTTCCAATATTTCCACAACGAGTGCCTCATGCGTTCCGATGGCTGCCGCAGGAAAATAGTATAAAAAGAATAGCAACGAAAGTTTTCGAAAAGAGTCCTCGGACTTCCCGGAAAATTCTCCCATGGATGGAGCTTCTATCCTATCGTTTGTTTAACTGAAAATTTCTCCTTTTTTCTTTCAGTTTGGCGAGAGGCTCCGATGTCCAGGTGTCTAGAGGGAGAGGTGGTGGTGTTGATGCGAGGGGCGATGAAGGTAGGAGAGGATCCGGGGTCGAACTGCCTGAGGGTCTGTCCCTTCATCTACCTCCCGGTCTGCGCCACCAACGGCCAGCGGTCGCAGGTCTTCGGCAACGATTGCCTGCTGGCCATGGAGAGGTGTCTGACGGACGACAGTGAGTATCGAGGGAGGGTGTGGGCGAGGAAATTCCGCAGGACTCTAATTTCAATCTATCTCTTTTCTTTCTTCTTTTCTCTTTCCTTATATCTCCCCCCACAGAGTGGTTAATGACTCGTGACAGCGATTGTGGTCTGTGAGAAAGTCTTGAGATTAAAGGAATTTTTGAATTTAGTGATCTTTTCTCTCCTGTAAGAATGTAAATCAATTAAAAGAAGATGAAATGTATATAAAATAAAAATGTCTAAAAAACATAAAAATTTTTTTATAATTTAAAAACATTTGTTTTTTCAAGAAAAATTCAAATATTCAAGAAAAATTCAAATTTTCAATAAAAATTCAAAATTTCAAGAAAAATTCAAATTTTCAAGAAAAATTCAAATTTTCAAGAAAAATTCAAAATTTCAATACAAATTTAAAATTTCAATAAAAATTCAAAATTTCAATAAAAATTCAAAAGTTTTAATACAAACTCAAATTCCAAAATTTGATTTTATTCCAAATTATCAATAAAAATTCAAAATATTAATAAAAATTCAAAATTTCTATAAAAATTCAAAATTTCCATAAAAATTCAAATTTTCAAGAAAAATTCAAAATTTCAATAAAAATTCAAAATTTCAATAAAAATTTAAATTTCCAATAAAAATTCAAAATTTCAATAAAAATTCAAATTTTCAAGAGAAATTCAAATTTGCAATAAAATTCAAAAATTTCAAGAAAATTTCAAATTTTCAAAAAATTCAAATTTCCAAGAAAATTCAAATTTCAATACAAATTTAAAATTCCAATAAAAATTCAAAATTTCAATAAAAATTCAAATTTTCAAGAGAAATTCAAATTTGCAATAAAAATTCAAAAATTTCAAGAAAAATTCAAATTTTCAAAAAAATTCAAATTCCAAGAAAAATTCAAAATTCAATACAAATTTAAAATTTCAATAAAATTCAAAATTCAATAAAAATTCAAAATTTCAATAAAAATTCAAAATTTTTAATAAAAACTCAAAATTTCAATAAAAATTCAAAATTTCAATAAAAATCCGAATTTCAAAAATATTCTAAATTTCAATAAAAATTCAAAATTTCAATAAAAATTCAAAATTTTTAATAAAAGCTCAAAATTTTTAATAAAAACTCAAATTTTGAATAATTATTCCAAATTATCAATAAAAATTAAAATGATCAATAAAAGTTCAAAATTTCAATAAAAATTCAAAATTTCAATAAAAATTCAAAATTTCAATAAAAATTCAAAATTTCAATAAAAATTCGAATTTCAAAAATATTCTAAATTTCAATATAAACTCAAATTTTTAATAAAAATTCAAATTTTCAATAAACTTATTTTTTTTGTTTCGTTTCAATTATTCTATAAAACATATTTTCTTTATAAAAAAATATATATACAAATATGAAGCAAATACAAGTTCTCTATAAAAAATAAAAAGTTCTACCAAAAAAAAATCTTCCATTGCAAAAGTCCCGGTTTTCTGTTAAAAGAAACCTCCAACAGCTTCATCGTAAATCATACAAAATGTCGTCATTTATTTTAGCCGAGTCTCGTCTGCCAAAAAACGCAGGCTAGTTACTTAAGTAATTTACAATTAGTTACAATTACCATTACAATTACTACTCTAGAGCACAATCGTCACACCTCTAGTCTTTGTGAATCCACCATCCATCGAAGCTCTTGACTTTTCTCAGCATTCACTCGATTATTTACAGGATTTCGTCTCAAAGCACTCCAACAAGTGATTCCTAGGACTATTCCTTATATCTCTATATAGTTTAATTGGTTGCATTATTTATTCCTACTTAATCGTAATTACCACTAATTACACTATGATTATTATTATTTCTAAATTAATTCTTATTATTAAATTATTTACTATTACTAAATTATTTATTATTACTAAATTCATTTGTATTATTAAATGTTTTATATTACTTTATTTTATTATAAATTCATTATTATTACTAATTTAATTATCAAATGGATTTTAACTAAAGGAACAAATTCTCGAAGTGTTTGGAGTAGAAAATAGGAAAATACTCAAGAGATCCAGATGTAGAAATCAATCAATATACCAAGGATTAATTTCAAATCCCAATTTCAACATTATCATTAATAGTTAGAAAAAATAGAATTCAAAAATATTAATATTATCTGTATTTGTGCATTATTCCGAGATGATCCATTACTTTTATGTGTTTATCAGTATAGTTTCAAGAGACATCTCTCTATCTAACTCTCCCTAACCACTATATTTATATGTACAAAATTCTTACATTTGCAGCTTAATTGCTATTTCCTTAAAATACTTTAATCCTAATTATAGTTCCCTCCGATGACTTCACCTTCACACTGCATAGATTTTCTCCAATATCACGTCCTTCAGATGGATCAGTCGGAGATTCTCCTTCAGTTCAAGTCGTACATGAGCTTCTCGGCGTTGTTCGGCTCCTCGCAGTCGAAGGATGCCATCATCAGTTCTGGAAAGAGACAGACAAAGACGAATATAATTTATGTTCTTTTAATGGACTTCAATACAATAAGAGAGAGAGAGAGACAGGGAAACGAAACTCTCTTCAATAATACTCTAATTACTAATATTTACACCCAACCCTTCGCTGGGCTGGCTTTCTATCAGCCTGTCTGTCTTTCTTTCTATAAGTTTGTTTGTCTGTCTCTCGATGTCTTTCAGTCTGTCCTTCCTTTAGCTCTGTCCTCCTGCCTTTCGTTGCCTTCCAGTAATAGTCTCCTCGTCTATTCTAATTGACAGAAATTGCGTTCCTTTCGGTCTCTGGCTTTCTTTGGCTGTAGTTTGTTTACTGTCTCGCCCGACGGAGAATCCCATCCAAATGGCCAAATTACATGGAAAGTGTCATAAAAGTGTTTATCAACTTTCTTCTCTCTTTCCTCCCCACACTTCTCCTCTCTTTCCTTCCTCTCAGGCCTTCGATTGAGGCTCCTTGAGGCGTCGCCTAATTCCATTGTATCATCCTCACAATGGCAACTATCACTGCGTCTCTGATGATGTGATGTCACGATCACGAAGGCAGTGAGACAACGAAAGAAAGTCGAAGTCTCCTTGTTCGAGGACGTGTCTGACAACAGAATTCTTTCGAAGACTTTGTTTTTTTATGACCGTTAAATAGAGGATTATCCCGTGGAGCTGAGTATTTAAATTATTGCCACTCGTTGGGGAAACTTTTATGGATGATTTAGTGGGTGAAGTTCGGCTGAGTGATTGGGAGAGAGAGGGAGAGAAGGAGAGAGAATGAGTGGGAGAGAGGGCCAAGGGTATATTGCTAAGGGAGATTAGATGAGGATGAGCTTAGAGGAGAAAGGAGTTTAGAGGAGAGAGTTTAGAGAAGGAAGTTTAGACAAGAGAATCGATGAAGTGGGCTCTTATGGGATCTATTATGATAGTATATTTTCCGATGATTTGGGAGATTTATTGGAAAGACTTCAAGTGTTTATTGGGAGAGTTTTTTAAGGTTTATTTTTTATTTTCGTTTTATTCATTTCATTATTTATTTTCATTTTATACTTTTTTTTTTATTTCATTACTTATTTTCATTGTATTTTTTTTTTTCATTTCATTACTTATTTTTATTGTTTTTTTATATTCATTGAATTCTTTATTTTCATTTGATTTGATTCTTTATTTTAATTTTTTTATATTTTTTTATTTTTTATAAATTTTATATTTTTTTTTCATTTTTATTTCCCTTTAGGTTTGTTTCTGGAGATAACAAAAGAAGAAAACGCTTTGAAAGGTTTCGCTGAAAATTGAGAAGCATTTCAAAGGATCTGCCGAAATCCCAGAAAAGCAACGAATGAAACCCCTGAGAGGCGAAACCACGAATTGGAAATAAGATTTATTTTGGTAAGGATGAATGGTGAATGAGATGAAGAACAAACAAGAAGAGAAACCAACAAGAAGAAGAATAAAGAAGAGATCGTCGTCGATGAGGGAGAAGGCAATATTCTTGAGAGATGTTTTCATAACATACACCATAACAATAAATACAAGCGCACCAATGAACTATGATAACAAAATCAACAATGGAAACAACGACCACAAGGACAACAACAACATCAGTACACAACCAATGTATACAACAACAACAATGTATACAACAACGACAACAAAGATGACGATGACAAAAATAAATTGCTGCAATGCACTTTCTTTCAAAACACCAAAAGGAAATCAAATAAAACGACAGAAAATAAATGGAATAAAAATAATACAAAAAATTAATAATAAAAATAATATAAGAAAAATCTGACAAAATTTAGAAAAGTTTTCAGACAGATTGAAAGCAAAGAATTCTATTCTATTCACTCGAGTGGATTGTGATTCGTCTAAGAATGAATTTGGCCAAGAACAACAATACAAAGAAAAAGAAAAAGAACAGAACAACAAAAAGAACAAAAGCATTCAGAAATAGAAATAAAGACTAAAACCAAAATAATGAAGATAAAATAATAAATAATAAAAATACAAGAAATAATCATGAAACATGAAGAAATATTTTCATCAAAAGAAAGAGCAGACAAATAAATAAATAAGTGGTGCAGCAGCACTTGAGTTAGGTTAAGGAGAGGGAAAGAGATGGTAGATGATGATCAAAAATTATGAGATTTGTTGGGGGAATGAGAACAAACAAAAAATAATAATACTGCAAAAATTCTGCAGATGTTGAAATTGAATAAAATGGGATTTAGTACAAAAAATATGATTCTTTAAATTTTAAATCTTTAAATTTGTATAAAAAATATGCATTAAGTTTTTTTTAATATTTTCATAATTTATCGATTATCGCTATAAATTGAATTGAAATGTTTCACTTATTTTAAATTCGAATATGGGGAAATATTTCAGCTATTGTGAATGGCAATAAAATTGTCCACGCAATTGTGAATGGGCCACACCTACTTGGTGTAATAAATTACCGTTTATTTCACACAAAATGTGCCACAGAATTAACAACAACAAGGAGTACAACAAAAAAACCCTGCAACAACCAGGACTACAAAAACAAGATTGAACACCCCCGTCAAAAAAATATTCACAATAACTTTCAAAATAAGAAACGACAAAAACGATGTGAACGAAGTGGAAGAAGATAAAGAGGAAGCAGAGGAAACTGTTAAACAATTAGAAAAATTCCAACAACTCGACGAATATTCGGATAAATTACAACGGTCGGTACTCAACAAGTTCCAGCAGATGTCGCCAGGGGGTGGGACGGAGGAGGCGGGGAAGAGGAGAGAAAAAGAGAGATGGATGGAGAAGATGAGACATGGCAGTAGAAAAGGAGACCGCAAGAGAGAGATGGAGACAGCTAGAGAGTGAAAGAGACAAATGGTTGTGGTAGCAGCGATGAAGTGGAGGACGGACAAATGGACGGACAGACAGATGAATGGACAGCGAGCCGTTTGTCCGGCGGAGCATGTGAACAATTCGAGGCGTCCGGCGCTTACAAGAGGGGTCAAAGAGAGAGAGAGAGAGAGGGAGGGAGTGAGACAGACGACTAGTGAGTGCTTGAGTTAGAGAGAGAGAGAGAGAGAGAGAGAGAGAGAGAGAGAGAGAGAGAGAGAGAGAGAGAGAGAGAGAGAGAGAGAGAGAGAGAGAGAGAGAGAGGGCGATAAGATATACTTTGCTCGTTTAAATGTTTTTCACTTGAGCTCGAGTTGGGGAGGATAAATTTTCTCGCTGTAGCTTAGTAGAAATAAAATAAATAAATACAAGAAGAAAAAAAATAATATAACAACAACAAGAACAGCAACACATACAACAACAGCAAAAATAAATACAACAACAATAGCAAATAACCAACAAGAGCAATGAATATAACTATAACAGCAAAAATAATATATGACAAAATTGTGTACAACAAAAAGAACGATAGAAGAGAAAAGCAATAAAAAAGGAAAACAACAATAACAAAAAAAGCAACAATAACAAAAAAGGCAACAATACTAAAACATACAAACAACAACAATAAAAGCAACAACAATAATAACAAAAGCAAAAACAACAACAAATATACAGCAAAAATAAGATGGACAAAAGCACAGAAAAACAATTTTTTATACAAAAGTAACAAATGTTTTCGTGAAGCAAACTGACAGACAGGGAAAGAGACAGACAGACAGACAGACAGACATATATAAATAGAAGAATGGACAACCAGACAGAGAGAGAGAGAGAGAGAGAGGGAGATATAAAGTGATAGAAAGAGATAGAAAGACAAATTGTTGGACAACTGGACGAAGCAAAATAAGTTCCAGACGAACATTGTTGCTGCAATTGTTGTCGTAGTTATTCTTGTTGTTGATATTGTTGTCATAGTAATTCTTGTTGTTATTGGTGTTGTTGTTGTTCTTGCTATTGTTTTTCTTGTTGTCACTGTTCCTGTTGTTGTCACTGTTCCTGTTGCTGTTATTTCTCATCAAATACGAAATGTCGCCAATGCAAGGAATGTGTGTTGTTGTCATTGTTTGTTGTTGTTGATGGTATTGTCGCTGCTCCTGCCGATGGACAAAGCGAACGATGGCGATGGAGAGTACTAGTAACAACAGCAACAACAACAACAACATCAACAACTGCTACAATAAAACCAATAACAACGACGACAACAACGGGTCAAAGGGTTGACATTGCAAAGGACGAAGGACGTCGAAGGCCTGCAGCAAGGAAGAAGAACAAGGAGAAATGACGATGAATGGATGGGGATGGTGAGATGGGGAGAAATGGGAGGGAGAGGGGGGAGAAAGAGAGGAGAGAGAGAAGGAGAGGAGAGAGGAAAGTAAGGAAGCCATGCGAGGAGATGCAGTTAATAGCGAGGAAGCCGCATGTTTCAAGAGCTCTAAATAATTGCGAGTCGAACATACGATGGAGAACGAGAAGAAGGGTGAAAAGAGGAATGAGAAGAGAGCGACAAAAGGGACGAACATTGGGTGAGAAGAGGGCTAAGAAGAGGGACAAGAAGAGGGATGACAAAAGGACGAAAAGACGAACGACGATGACGAGGAGATGGACAAGGGAACAAGGACGAGTGGTTAACGAGGCGGAGGACACTTAAAAGTTAGCAACATTTGGTCGTAATTGGATCGAAGGGAGGAGCGGAAAGCTGAAAAACTCAAGCCATAGGAAGAGAAAGGGAGAGAGAGAGATGGAAGAGAGTGGAAGACAGAGTGTGGAAGAGAGTGGAAGACAGAGTGTGGAAGAGAGTGGAAAACAGAGTGTGAGAGAGAGAGAAACAGACTAAAGGGCAATAGAGAAAGCAGACAAAGGCCGTTGACGAATGGAGGACGGACCGAGAAGGATGGGGTTGAGGAGAAATTCTCCACATGTCGCCAAATAGTTGATTCATTTCGAAGGACATTTCAACATTCGATAGTATTTTCTTCTCTATAAGTTCGCTGTCGTTTCTTCCTTCTCTTCATACTTTCGACATGATGTTACTCTTCTTCTTAATCGCACCATCTCTGGTGCATATGTTACACACTCTCTCTCTATTTTTCTGTTTCTCTATCTGTCTCCCTTTCCCTAGGTCTCTAGGTCGGAGAAGCGAGAAGAAAAGTTGTTGAAAGCTGTTCTTAGTACTCGTGTTTACGTTGGCCGGAGGCAGAGTTAGTGAGTGAAAGAGAGCGATGAAAGGGTGGCATAAAGAAAGAGAGAGATAGTTATAGATAGAGAGTGAGGGAGACAGTGATAGAGAAGGAGAAACAGATGACGAAACGGCGGTCAGGCTCAGAAGCTCACAATGCGGAAGCAACGACAACGAAAAACAACGAAACAACAACTTCGACAATGACACGAGAAGGAACGACAAGAGATGAAAAGAAAAGAGAGAGAGGAGAAGTGGGCGTGGCAGTTGTTGGAGTCTGTTCATTCGTCCGTCCATCGTCGGGGCGCATTTCCGCAAGATGCATTACAAGAGTTTTCATGTTTTTAATGGAGTCATGGCGGGTGCATTCATCAGTGAAATTTATACCAACCAACCAACCAACCGAACTAACACAAACACATGTAGATGCTTTCACACACACACACACAAATACTAGGTCAGACACACTCCAACACACACATGGAGGCCTGGTCTGTGCCCGTTGTCCGCCTTTTGTGACCCTGGCCCACATGAATCATAAAGTTTTCAACTTGTTTCATACTCGGCTTTCGAAAATTTGGCATTTATGAGATGAGGTTCGGACCGATGGACGGACGGAGGGAAAGGAGGATGGAGAGACAGACGGACGGACCTACAGACGAATGAATCGAGGGCAGAACGTGAGTCGACCTCGAAGGTTGGGGTTTGGAGACGGAACTCGCTTCGCTTCACTGCTCCCGTCCACCTCTGGCGTCTCCTCCTTTCGTGCCGGCTCTGGGATGGACATAAAAGTGCAATTTATTTATGAAACTTCTCGTCGTCAACCTCTGGAAGGAAACTCTAATGAAATTCGGGCGGCCCAGGCAAAGTGTCAGCCATGTCGGCCATTAAAAACTCATGCGAGGAAGGAAATGGAGAAGGGGCAGAGGTGCAAATGGCACTATTAAAAGGGAATGAAAGAGAGTGGGTAGGAGAGAGAGGGAGGGGGTTAGAGAGGGATGGACAACATGAGAGAGAGATGAAGAGGTGAAGAAAGATCTCTCAGTTGACTTTCAACCGCAAATTAAAGTATTTCTTATGCTTCTGGCCACACACACGATTCACCTGAAGCCTCATCTTTCTCCTCAACTTCCTCATCCCTCCTCATCTTTTGTTTCCTCTCTCTCCATCCCTTACCTTGTCCCTATTCTCCACCCCTTCTTCCTTCTCTTATTTCCATCCCTTCAACCTTCTTCATCCTCTTTTCTAAATTCATTCAACCACAGGTAGAAATTCAAATTCTCAACTTCGATTTCCAGAAATCGACCATCATCGTGTCTAACAATCGAGCATTTTTTGGATAAGGTTTTATTCTTCTTCTTGGAGCAGGACGAGGATAACGAGGATGATGACAATAAGGACGAGAAGGACAACGAGGATGAGAAGGACAACGAGGATGACGACAAGAACGAGAACGATGACAACGAGCTCAGGTCTTCTCGACTCAATCATCGAAACCACAAAAATTACCTCTCGAATGATCACCAAAAAATTTGAAATATATAGAATGGAAAATCGAACAAATACGCACTCTTTCTCTCTCTCTCTCACACTTTCTGTCTATCTCTCTCTAACCGCAGACGCTGGCCTCTTCTCCTCTGTTCGTTTTCATTCAACTCAACCTGGTGACGGTCGGTCGTTCAGTCGTTCGTTCCTTCGTTCGATTCTCCATTGTTCATTGTTCAGTGAAGTGAAAACGGATAGAGGAGTGCGGATGAAAGGGGGTGAGATGAAGGAGGGAGAGGTGCATGAGGGAGAGATGAAAGAGCGAGAGAGAGATGAAGGAGTGAGCGAGAGATGAGGAAGTGATGAAGAAGGACCAGGTGCAGGTGGAGGGTCTCCAACTGACCTTAAAATTGCTTGAAATTGTCCAAATGGGACGCTTTCAATGGGATCGCTTCATGAGCATCAGCATCTATTTAGACCATGACTCGGTCTCCTTCTATTGTGTGCGAGAAGGAGAAGGAGAGAAAGAGAACGATGCATTCAAGTGCATTTGTGGTACCCAGGGAGAGAGAGAGAGAGAGAGAGAGAGAGCGTGGAGGGAAGAAGAAGGATGGAGTGTGCATGAAGAATAGTTTTATTCGCTCGAGTGATGCTGGATTTACGACGTGTCCTTTCATTTTTCTTATTATTCTTATAGTTGTTGTAATTGTTGTTGTTGTTATTTTAGATCTTGTAGTTGGTCTTGTGGTATTCTTTTTATTGGTTTTCCTGTATTTATTGCTGTACTAGTTTTGTTCCTTCAGTTGCCATTGAGAAAATATTATATTTCACAACCATTGCTTCTCTGTAATCCGAAATCCCACCTCATCCCTCTACCATCACCAAGGTACCTTGATGGAGTCTGATGGAGATTTGAGTTTCTCCATCGGACTTCATCGACTTCGAGGACCTCATCGTTGGAGTCCTTTCGCTGCCGAGGATCAGAAAACTATGACGATGAGGACGACGATGGCGATGACGAAGACCTGCACAAATAACGATGAGGATAAGGAACTATCCATGAGAGCAACTACAAAAAGACCAATAAGAAAAAAATACAACAACAACAACAAGAATAACAACAAGAACAACCACAAGAATATCAACAAGAACAAAAATAATAAGAACAATTGAATCCATTGTCTTCATTGGAAGGACCCAAAGGACGACGTCTCTTGATGAGGCTTTCGAGAGGAGTTCGCCACTCAAGAGACCGAGGGAAACAAAGACAAAGAGAGAGAGAGACAGAGATATAGAGCGAGAGAGAGAGATTCTGTATATGTAAGAGAGAGAAAGAGATGAGGGGAACCTCCCGTCGTCGTCCGCTACCTGCACGTGACATTCGTGCCGCGCGAGTGTTTTTAATAATGAAAATCGGAGCTGCGGAGCGATATCAGATTTCTTAATTTATTTAAAAGCTGCAGCAGAATAGAAAAAGTTTCAAAAGAGCGGGAGAGAAGAAAAAAGTTGGATATAAAGAGGGAGGAGAGAGAGAGATGAAGGAGGAGTGGGAGAGAGATGAAGGGATAAACAAACGAACGAATGACTCCCGTGGTGAGCTGCAGCATGCGGCAGACGTCGAGCGCCCCGGGAGCCGATAAAAACTGCCGTGAGCCAGAGAGATAGACAGGAAGAGAGAGAGAGAGAGAGAGAGAGAGATAGAGAGGGAGATACAGTGATAACGGGCAGAAAGATATGGGAGAGAGAGAGAGGAGAAAATCCTTGCATAATTATGGGCTCCAAGGAGAGAGTCGAGGTTGGGAGCGTCCCGAGGAGACAAATTAAAATTACAGAAGCGCGAGGAAGGCGGAAGCGATGGCAAAGGGAGGGGAAGGGAGGATGAAGAGGAGGAGGAAGAGATCTGATGAAAGCAGAAGGAGACCAGAGGGAGACAGAAAGAGACCAGAGGGGCGATAAGAGATTGAAGAGGAAGACAACCAGAGGTGAAAGAATGAGGAGGAATGAGGGTGAAAGAACGGAGTGAGAGACGACCTGACCAGAGAGAGAGAGAGGGAGAGGCGAGATGAGACCCAAGAGCCCGGACGAAACCCGAAGGGAGGTGGAAGCGACCTCGACCACGATCCCCTCATCTTGTGTTGGCTGTGAAACAATTGCACGAGAATTTCCATTGTTCACCGAGGCTGCGCTAGACACAGCAGCAATGGTCGGTGTCCCCTCCCCTGAAGGGGTGCGACGGGGGTGGGCCTGGTCATTGGGTTGGGTTGGAGTTCGGCCGCCCACACAGACCGCCAACCACTTCCGGTTAACAGCACTGTTTCGCCCCTATTCTGTAGACACTTGACTCGATGGAGTCGAAACGAGTTAAATACTTTGTTGTGTTGTTCATATTGTTGTTGTTATTGATGTTCTGGTTATTGTTGTTGTTATTATTGTTGTTGTTATTATTGTTGTTTTTATTATTCTTATTATTGTGTGGGTTGCTTTTGGGGGCGTGTCATGGAGGACACCAAGTGCTCGCTCGAATCGGGTTTAGAATTTCATTTAGAGAGATTTTCACTTTCCACGACATTGGCTTCGAGAGATGAGGAACGGGTGCGAAGGGGAAATGAGGAGAGAGGAAGAGGAGGAGGGGGAAGAAGTGAGAGGAGAGAAAAGCAGATAAAGGAGAGACAAAATGATTGGAATGATTGGAAGAGATGAAGAGAGGAATATAGGGAGAATGAAGGGAACCGAGAACCAAGGACGCCGGATGAATGTCGCGAAGCAGGTCAGTCGTGCGATATTGCATTAAAACGGTGGACAGGTTAAAGCAAGAACTGGAAGACAGACAGACGGACGGACGGACGGATGCACAGGCCGATAGGTAGACAGAAAGACACAGACAGATAGAACGACATACAGACGGACACTCAGATGGCCAGAGAGCACGGACGAAGGAACGGTTGGTGAACGAATCGTCATCGTCGCCGTCGTCGTGAAATTAAAGTCGTTTGTTTCGAAAGTCGTGAGTGCGAACGCAAGCGGAACCGGAAGTCGTGCGGTCGTGTGAGTTCTTTCGTCTTCCGGTTCTTCACGGTTTTAGTCGGAGCGCACGTGAATCGAGGCAAGGATGATGAGAATGAGGATGGAGGATGAGGATGGGAGCATGAGGATGAAGTTGAGAAGGAGAATCAAGATCAGGTTAAAAACGAAGGTAGATGAGGATGAATGAAACCATACAGAGATTCAGGGGTTTCCTGTGATTCCACAATTTCTTCATCGACTACCTCACCATCATCATCTTCTTCAGTATAATCATCTTGCTCAGCATCAACATCACCATCATCCTCATCTCCATCGTCATCATCTCTATCGTCTTCTTCTTCATCAACATCATCTCCATCGTCTTCATCAACCCTTTCTCCTGGTCTTCAAAATCGTCTTCAACAACATCTTCCGCATTCTCTGCTTCATCATCGTCTTCTTCATCATCATCTTCGCCTTCGATTCGCGATAGAAACGACAGAAATCGCGCAGGAAGTTCGGACGCATCCTGGATTCGACTGAATTGTGTTCGAAGTTCGAATAGAAATCGTTGAGGTAGATGAAGAAGGGGGAGAAGAAGGAGGTGGAGAAGAAGGTGGAGAAGAGGGATGGGAAGATGGAGGCTAAGACGATGGATAAGAAGGGGAAGGAATGGAAGAAGGAGTTGAGTCAGGGGAGACAGAAATTGTGTTGCAATGATTCAAGGAACGTGCAGCGTGCAATAATAGAAGCAAAAGGAAAGGAACAACAATAAGAAGAAGAAGAACAACAACAACAACAATAAACCAGAATAAGAAGGAAAAAGAACAACAAGAACAACTTCGTACATCAGCAGCTGCTCGGTTTCCTGAGGAAATTAAAAATCCTTGCGCAACCGAAGGAAATTTAAAACCAGAAACGATGGCCAGGTAATTTTATCTCGCTCATACTTTTCTTTATTTTGCTCGATTTCTTCCATTTGCTCACTTTTTCTTTCAATTTCGCTTCCTTTCAGTCTCAGTCTTATTCCTTCGGTTTATCTCTTTCTTTCATTAACTCTTATTCTTCTATCCCGCTTTCAGTCTCTCTTTCATTCACTCCTATATTTTGCTCACTTTTCTTTCAGTCTCTCTCTCTCTCCATTTCACTCCATTCATTCCATTCACCACACATAGCCAGATCTCGATCTAGCTATAAATCTATACGCTTCTTTCCGTCTATCCGTCCGTTCATTTGTCTGTCTATCCGCTCGTTTGTCTGTCTCCCCCTTTACTTCACTCTTCTCTCTCTCTCTCTATCTTCCTGTCTCCGTCTCGTTCTTCCTCCGATCTATGTTTAAGAGAGCGCTTAAATGTTCGGTCGGAAATTGAAAACAAATTTCGCTTAATGGCGTCGCTTCCGGTGGTTCGAGATTTCGTTGGAAGCTTTTGTTCGATGCGAGCGAAGTTTCTTGTGTGGTCGTGGGGGGGAGGAAGAAAGAAAGGGTGGGCGTGGTGTTTGTACAATTAGAAATTTTGTCTATTTCAACTACGAACACAGAATTATTTTCAACGTGGAAACTGGAGGATTGAAGTCATGAAGATGTGGTGAATTACGAATTTAGTGAATGAGAAAATTCGACATGGTGATAGTGAATGACATATATTGTTAAATTATTCTCTTAAATTTGGTCTGACATATTTTAATTATTTTTGATTCTTAAATTGACTTCAGAATTTAAGCTTACGACAATTTTATAAGGAAGGGCTTATGATGATTGAAATATTAAAGCTGATGAGAAAATTGTCGGCTTTGCGAATAAATTGAAGGTCAATAACAAAAATTGAAGAAAAATTGTGTTTGACTAACAAATGAGCATGAAGAAAATTAATTGATGACTAACAAGAGATTTTTTACGATGAAATAATAATATATAATATATAATAAGAAAATTCTCGGAATTGAAAATTTTCCTTCATGACATTGAAAAATATGTTTGGAATTGAAAACTGTTGGTGGCGACTTTGAAAAAATTTCCTGGAATTTAAAATTTTTTCTGAATTTCTTCAGAAGACTTCACTGGAGGCGAGAGTCAACATCTTGGCTCTCGATGTGGCGGCGCTCTTGAGGATTTAATTTGTGCTTTCTTGATTTTTCTCTTTTCTGTTTTCCTCCTCCAACTCTCTCACCCATATCTCTGTCTCTCTCCCTCTTTTTGCACTCTGAGCCAGAGGAAGAAGTTATTTTGTGACAAACAAAGTTATCCTGAGGCGTTTCCTTTTTCCTTGTTTGCACTTGTTTCACGTTTCTTGTTACAGGTTCCTCGTTTCGCTTTCATGCTGAGTTTTCCTTGTTGTCCTTGTTTGTGATTTTTTCTCTCACTCTCGCGCTCACTCTTTCTCCTTGGCTTTCGTTGACTTTTTCACGAATCGGCGAGAAGCTGTATTTCTTTCGAATGGTGTATTTATTTTTGTCTTTGGCTTCGTTCTTATTACGCCTTTTGGATTTATTTCTTTTTTTCGCTTCCTTGATTTTTTTCCGACTGTTGTTTTTCTCTTCTCCTCGTCTCCTTCCACTTATCTCCTCCCTCGTGATTCTTTTGTCGAATGATATTTCCGTCTCGTTGATGACGATTTTCCGTTATTAGCCTTGGCTTTTCCTTGTTTACCAATGCCTGGCAGCACTGGCAGGATTTCGTGGGCAACTTTTTCTTCGCTTCGACAATAATCTTAACGTTATTATCATTATCATCTTTGTTATCATGATCATCTAAGTTATCATCACCATCTTTGTTATCATCTCCATCTTAGTTATCATTTTCATCATCTTCATCGTCTTTATCACCATCCTCTTTATCATTATCATCCTCATCGACATTTTCATCTTCATTCGTATCGTATTTTCAGCTCGTTTGTTTTTTCATCCCCTTAACAAGGTATTTCAATAATTTGTTTACTTCCATCTGTATTTGTGACGTCATCACGAACTCATCATTAACGCCAAGTCATTGGCGACGATTGCGTGGTTCGCTGTGTTGGAGAACCTCAAGGATTCTCTGAAATTCGAAGAGTCCTCGAGGTCTGTCAAAGGGAAGCGGGGTAGATTCGAAGAATGCGTGGGTTCGAAGTGTATCGAACAGCTTCAACTGCATTTAATTGGTTTCGTGAGGATCAAAGGTGAATTGGGCTTTTGAGTGAAATCATGAAGGATTTATTAAAGGATTTACCAAAGAAGAAACGTTTGGTTAAGAAGATACCATAGAATTTGAGAATAATTCTGTGAGAAAAATTCTTGAAAGTCTGATTCAGAAATTCAGGAAAATTATTTGTCTTTTGACTTTATATTATTTGTAACTTTTTTCACTACATTCCTTTAATAACATTCATCACTAAAAAATATTATTTAATTCATCATCCACTAAGTATTTGATACGACCTTTCACCATTGAGAATCTCACAAAATTCCGAACTCAAATCGCGTAATTGTCATTACTAATAGTTTCATGGAAGCCCAGCAATTGCACCGGAAAATAATCTCTCTCGCTCTCTCTCATGTCGATGAGGTGATAAGTGATGCCTGCGGCAGATAATTGCACCGATTGACGAACATAACGATAGATAGATGGATACATAGATAGATAGGTAGATGCATAATGATAGGCTGCGATAAATTGGAATTGGAGTATGTAAATGTGAATGATGATGATGACGATGACTCTTGGTCTTTCCCCCACCACTTGGCTGGACACTTGGCACTTGATGGATCGCTTAGAGCAGGAATCGAAAACTATAATTAAACTCTCATGTTTCTTCGTCGCAGTCATTGGAGTGACAAACAACAACAACAACAATAATAGAAGGGGGAAAAAAGAGATGGATATCTTCCTATCCCACTCACTCAGAAGGGTACGTTGACTGTCTGATAAATCGCAAGAAACGAAGAAAAACACTAATTATGAATATAAATAATTTAAAAATAGACTTTTTCTCCGACCAACTAAACCCAACAGCAGCTGAGGCCTTCGCCAAGGAGGAAGAGGGCGGAGAGGGCGTGGTCTCAGCTGAAAGCCAGGCTGCTCCGCCTAATTGCTCGACTAATTTTAATAATAATTTAATTATGTGCTAAACACAGACGACGACCGGCGTCCGTCCTCTGTCCAGAGTTGCCTCCTCGACGTCCGGAATGTGTCCGAAGGTGCTGCGAGACAGACATACAGGAGGGAAGAAAGAGAGAGGTGTAGTGCGAAAGAGAGAGCGATGAAGAGGCCGAAAGAGAGAGGGGAGTTTTTGCGGCCGACGAGAGCATTTAAGAGCTTAATTGGCGCCCCAAGTGAGGTTGAATTCTATTCATTACGTCGTCTCATTTTTCATCCTCCTTGTTTTTGTTATTTTCTCTTATTTTCGCTTTTATTCGTTTTATTAAATTTGTTTAATTTTTTCATTAAATTTTTTCGTTGCCTTTTAAAGATTTTAATTTTATACTCGGTTTAATTTCAGTAAAGTTTTCTTCATTTCACACTTTTTTTAATTTTTAACATTTTTTATTCCTCTTAAGTTTTTCATTCCTTTTCATATTTTTTTAGCCGATTATATTTCTTTATTATCATTTTATCATTCCCCTTATGCCGTTTACATTTCATTAAATTTTTGCAGTCCCATTTTATAATAATTTTTTTTAATTTTGTATTTTCCATAAATTTTTGATTACACATAAGTTTTTATCATGCCCAATAGGATTTTTTAATTCCCCTCACATTTTTTTCATTCCCCTTAAGTTTTTGCATTCCCTTTACCATCTTTTGATTTCTCCAAACTTGAATTCATTGCCTTAACATTTTTTCTTTCCCCTCAAATTTTATTCATTCTCTTCTTTGCCATGTCATCTTTTTACATATTTTTATTTTTTTACTATAAATCTTCTTCGCGAGGCGCTTTGAAATTGCATCCAGCCTTTGGTCCTTTGTCAACCCTCCATCCTCCACTCATTTTATTTCCGCCACCCCCGGGAGCTTTTCAGGCATCCAGCTCGCGGCTTATCCAGCATGCAGCCAAAGACTTAAAATGGTTCTCATATGCTCCAACCGCCATCCACCCCTCGATCACCTCCGCCCATGCCACGCCCCCCATCGTCAGACACAATGGGAAGACGAGTCGTGCTGGAGCTCAGAGCGCATTCTTCTGGCGAAATTAAGTTCCGTTTGTGGTGGCAACACACACACACACACACTCATATCCGCATGCCACCATTCATATATTCTATCCATCTCTATCCGTCTCCCTCTCCCTCTGTCTCCCTCTCCTTCTGTCTCTATCTCCCTCACTCACCCACACACTCGCACATGAACTTTTGACACAACTTAATCTGGTTTTTCATTCGCTCGTCGTGGAGAATTTGATTTTTCTCGCAGTTTTGTGGCAACGTCATGAATGTTATTCGAAAACAATTCTTCCATCTCTGGAAGTTTCGCGGGTGAAGAGTTTCTTCCGGCGAGTTTCAACTATCTCTCTCTCCCTCTTTCACTCTCTCTTTCATACACTTTAATGGGCTTGAGAGTTTCTTTTTGAGTTCTTTACTATGGGATTTCGCTTGTTTGAGTGATATTTTGAAAGTCGTTGTAATGGGAATTCGTTTTAAGTGCCACAGGAGCGATGGATTATGCTCCCCGCTGGGGGGCCAAAAAATCTCGTTTGTGGGAAGTCGGGCATGTGGAATGAATTATAGAACAGGAGGATATCTCTAGAATCTAGTGGAATTCAAGCCTTTGGCGGCTTTGAGTGATGTAATTTGACTTATTTGACTTTTGAGTGATGTAATATGAATTATTTTCTCTGTGTAAATTTCTATTGTTTATATTTCAAAGAGTGGTTTACTCGAGAGAGAAAGATATATGAAGCTAGTGGTATAAAGATGGATATATAGGGAAAAACTATTGTTATTTGGATGTAGAGAGAAAAATAGAAAGAAAAATATCAAAAATTAATATAGGGTTTTACTAGAGAGAGATTTGTGGAACGAAAAATAATCAAATTCTTAGGATGCGAAATATGATGAAATAAACGTAACCATTGACAGAGGGTAGGAAAAAATGGAACGAGATGAAATGAGGTGTGAAAAGGAGGAGGAAAGTAAAAAAGCGAAGGACAAAGAAAAATCATATCCTGCTCATATGTCATTATTTCGCGAAATAAATGGATGTGAAGGATTCCATAGCAACAATATCGAGGATGGGAATAATATCGGGGATAACAAAGGTTTTTAAGGATGGCAACAACATTAAGGAAACAACAATTTCAAGGATGGCGACAATAAAAATGATAACCACAAGAACGTTGGAAGAAGTATCAGCAGGAGTCGTGTGGAAGAAGCAATAAAATACAACAAAATACAACAACAATAACAACAAAAATGACAGAAACAATATAAATGTTGACAACTTGGAGACATTGTTGTTATTGTTGTTGGTGTTTTTATTGTTGTTCTTACAGAAAGAGAGAGAGAGAGAGAAACAAACAAAATACACACATAGACAAGCAGAAGCAGTTGTTGTTATTAGCGGAAGTTTACGAACTGATTTCATACCTCGTTAAGTCAGGAACAATGAACGAGAGAGAGAGGGAGAAGCCATGAGAGAGATAGCAAACGAGAGAGAGATAGAAAAAAAAAAAGAGAGAGAGAAAAAGAGAAACAGCAACAGAGAGCGAACCGCAGTAAGTCAAAAGAAACTCCATAAAAAGACGTCGAGTGCGAGCAGACGACGACGAACGACAGACGACAAACGAAACGGTGAAAAATGGCAAAAGCAAGGACGAATATTTTATTCCCACCATCCGACACGCAGCAGGCGGCAACTCTAGAGGAGCCTCGCACCCCTCGCACCCCTACATCCTTCGTCCTGCTCCAGCGGGCAATTCACGCTGTCAACAAGAGCAGACGGCACGCGTCGCAAGGCGTCGTCGTCTAAAGTCTGAAGTCGGGGATCTGGGGACGGGGGTCTGAAGTCGAGACTCTGAAGACTGGAGCTTGGGAGGCGGGGTTCTGAAGCCTAGTGTCCTGAGCTCGGGTCTCCCCCGGCGCACGGCTGCCACTTGAGCGGAAGAACGCGCGACAGGATGTGCCTAACATAATAAACATAACGAAGAAGGAGGCGAGGATAAAGGGAAAAGAACCCAGAAAGCAAAGGGAAGGGATAAGGACGAAGGAAACGAGAGGACAAATGATGGAAGCGAGAGAACGAAGGAATGAAGCGAGAGAACGAACGAAGTAAGCGAGAGATGAACGACTAAACGGAGGAAGGAGGAAGAACGTGAGGGGCTGCTTGTGTCAGCAGGTGTGCAATAAACAAGCGACATCCAACGGCGAGGATCCTGGCGCACAATTGCATAGATAAGCACTGGCTCGTCACAAGACTCCGAGCACTCTCGCTATCTCTCTCTCTCATGAGATTGTTGTGTGGAAGAAGGACGATGATGGTGACGGAGAGACAGAGAGTGGTGTGGGATGAACGATGAAAAGAGAGACCACGGCGGGACGTCATTCGTCGCCGACGTGAGCGGAGATCATTTTCTGAAAGTGATTATTCGAAGTGATGGGAGTTGACAAAAGTGATAACGATGGAGGTGGCGACGTGGGAGGTTTTATGGCCAGGAGAAAGAGAGAGGAAGGTAGAGAGAGAAAGGTAGAGAGAGAGAGATATAGAGGAAGAGATTTTCTTACTTGACTTCTGTGATGATTTCCGCTCTCCTCGTGGACTAATAACAATTTACTATTTGTTGTGTTTTGTAATTCATCAACATAATTCACCCCATCCTTGTCAAAAATATCCGAAAATATTCGAGTCAAGTGCGAATATGTTTGGAAATATGTAAATAATTGTGGTTGCGTATTTTGCCCAAGTGATTTTAATTATCACATGAACGATCGACGATGGGTTTTTATTTTATTTAAAACCACTGTGAAATTACTTCGGACATATTTTGATTGAGTGATGATAATTGCGCGAATGTCAATGAGATGAACGAGCGAGGTAATTGAGAGGAAATCCCACGATGGTACTGTGAAATGATGGTGATAAGCAGTGGGGGTCAACATGGGTTAATAAATACCACCACTCGTGGTGTTGCAACATGGGTTAATGAATAAAAAATGGCCCCGAGAAGGACTCGCGTGATACTCCTTGGAAATTGGCTTCGATTTGCGAATCTGATGCGATTGAATTTTAATTAGTTTTATAATGAAAATGTTCTACCATGAAAAAGTTTTATAATAAAAATGTTTTTTAATGAAAATGTATTCAATTTTTGTTGCAATTCTTGCTATTGTGTTGTAATTGTATACAGATTTTTTATTTGTTATTCTGGTTGTTGGTCGTGTTGCTATTGTTTTTGTTGTTACCGTTATTGTTATTGTTGTTTTTATTATTCTTGTTTTCTCGCTGTTATTATTACTGTTGTTCTTGTTTTTATTATTTTTGTTGTTATTGGCTATTAAACAAAGATGATTGAGATTACGTTTTCATCGAATTCACATTTTCATTAATTGTTGGAATTAATTGAAAAATCAGGTCCTCAAACAACAACAACAACTACAACAAAATACAACAATACATCAACTCTATGGAATTATCAACAACAATGGAGGCGAAAAATGCATTCGTGAAAGAGAATGAAAGAGAAAGAGAGAGACAACGGGTGTGTGTGAAAGAGAAGGAAGGTGGAAAAACAGCGAAGAGAAAACAACGAAGTTTAAATGAAATTTCAATTAAATTTACATTTTATGATGAGCTCTTGTATTATTGTTTTTTTCCGTTCCGTGAAATTCGTGTATTTCATGGAAATTTCTTTTGTTCTTGTTGAATGTGGTTATTACCAATGTTGTTGTTATTATTGTTGTTGGTATTATTGTTGTTGTTATTATTGTTATTGGTATTTTTGTTGTTATTATTGCGGTGTATGCTGATGATTGTGATGGATGGTGTTTAATTTCACAGCCGGTTTTTTATTCGCGCTTTAATTTATTTAAGTTTTTACACATGTTTAATAGACACATGCATCATCTATAGATATATATCTATTTGTTTGGTTGTCTATCTGTCTGTCAGTCTGTGGATTGTGATATCCTTCGCTTTTTTTTCTTCTTCACCTTCCCCCTCCATCATAAAATCTACACCGATGGTCGATGGATCAAAATATTCCATTAATTTTATGCGAAACAAAGAGTTTATTATGACGATGAACAGAGCTTGGCAAAATTTATGGCACAGTGGGATGAAATTATTACACAAAAATTGACGTGATTTTGAGATATTTGAATGAAAATTCAATCATTCGTCCTACTGTGCCATCGGTAATGGTATTTATTGCATCAATTATATGAAAACATCCGATGGATTGTGCGATAACAATGGAAATATTAGGGAATTATAATAATCCATTTAGGCCCTGTGTGTGGGAGTGTGAAAGGGTGACAAAAAAGGAGAGAAAGGAAGATAATGGTAGAGTGAGATAGAAGGTTATAGTTACAGAGACAGAGGTCAAGAGACTTTTGTTCGAAAACAAGGTTCAATTTCGTGATTATTGGCAACTGACTCTTAGTCATTTGTAATTTGGCTCGGGCCACGGTCGACAGATGCTAATGGGAGTGAAAAGGAGAAGACGATGAGAAAGGAGACTATCGCCGGATAGTGGGCGAGATTAGGCGATGGCGATAGTGAAGGAAGAGTTGATGTTGGAGTTTCGGCAGGAAGGGGAAATAAATGAAATGAATTGCATTAATTTGTGCATTTGAATTATTTGCGAAAAAGACAAATAATGCAACGAGTTGGAAAAACCATGGAATGTGGAGAGAGAGAATTAGGGAGAGAGAGGGAAGGTCAGAGGGAGAGAGAGAAAGATTGCATTTCGAAGTTTGAAGTTTTCCGTTTTATTCGCAACACATTTTATTCTGAGTTCGCTAAATTTATGCAGCTCAAACAATGGTCGTTGTTTGGGTGGGACGGACAAGCAGATGTTATTTTTGTTGTTGTTATTATTGTTGTTGTTGGCTCGATTTGGAGAATTAATTGAAAAAGTTTTTGCATAAAATATACATCAGCGTAGATGTAGATACACACACACACATTCAAACATAAGCAAATGCAATATCGGTTTATATTTACTCTAAAGTGGTGTGCGCTAAGCTCTATCTTTCTCACTCTTTCTCACTCCCTCTCATATATATCTCTCTCTCTTCTATTGATGATGATGTGATTCGTGGACTGAATATCGAAAATAAACACAGCTGATGTTTATTTCACAAGGCGTGTTTACGAGCTAACAAAACAAAAAAATCACCGAATAAACTCAACTTTGGGATTTTTTCTCCAAAATTTGGAATTTATATTCATGGCTCTAATGAAAGTATGAGTTTGAGTTGAAATTAAATGCAATTCTCTATTTTGAAGCCGATAAATATTTAAATTTGATGGAAATAAATATTTAATTTTGAAATCAATAAATATTTGATTTTTAAGGAAATAATTAATTAATTTTGAAATCAATAAATATTTAACTTTGTAGGTAATAAATGGAATAAATTTTAATTTTATAGGTAAACAAATTTTAATTTTTGAAGGAATAAATATTAAATTTTTAAGACAAAATCTTTTTAATAGTTAAGAGATAATTACTTTTGAAACCAATTCAAATTTAATTTTTGAATATATTTATTAATTTTGAATACCATAAATATTAATTATAAAGGTAATAAATATTAAATTTAGAGGTCAATAAATGGTTAATTTTTAAGGCAATTAATATCTAAGTTTGAAGTCAATATTTAATTTTTGAAGGAATAAATATTTAATTTTTGAACACAATAATTATTAATAGTTAATGCTACTTGAACCCGAATCAATCAACTTAACCTAATCAAATACGTATTGAAAACGAACTTTTCCTTCCTCGGCGACCTTTGGAGCCTAATCAGCAGGTTTTCACCCCCAACTTAAAGCCGCTTGCATCCTTCAAATCCCCACTTGAAACTTCTTAGACTCGGCCTAATAATTAAAGGCACCTTTAAATGGGCGGACCACGCCTCTACCTCGTGCACCCGCAGCAATTGAGCAATTAATAACGAGCCCCGAGGCGAAAATAAATGCGCGGAACGAGGCGAACAAGAAAAGGAAAGCGAAGGGAAGGGAAGGAGGGGGCGTTTCTCTTGAGCGAAATTTTAATTGCGGAGCACGTTTTCAAAAAGAAATTAAGGACGAAATGAGGAAAAAAGAAAACAAATTGCAATGCCATGGAAGAAAAATGGAAGGAAATATTTGAAACAGGAAAGGATGAGGAAAATAAAAATAAAATGAAACTAAAAAATTAATAAATAAAACAAGATAAAATATAATATAAAAATACATTGTAAAAATACAAAAATAATATAGAAATACGAAAAAGATAATTTTAAAAAAAATTAAAATTTGAAAAATTAAATTTGAAAAATTAAATTTAAAAATATAAAAATAATTAGAAATAAAAACCCACAAAAATAGAAATAAATAAAAAAAAAATTATTACAAATTGTTTCCGAGAGAAATTCACCCAACTCAACCTTAGGCTCACGTACTCGGTGAATTAATCATCCGGGAGCTCTGAAACAGGAGCCAAATGTCCGAAATGAGAGAAAAATGGAACCGATGTCCTGTGGAATGAAGAATGAGAATGGGAACAGTTGGTGAAGAGGAGATGGACGAAGAGGGGGGTTGGTAAAAAGAGGGGACCCGGGTGGAGTTTCAAATATTTGTTCTGCATCAATAATTTCTGAAAGCGTTTACATTGCTCGAGTGTTTCGAGAATTGCAATCGAAGGATCCGAAACCCCTCGTGTCACTTGAGTCCTCGCTCATCAATCGATCGATCGATCGATTCCCATCATGAATCGAGCTGTGCCATCAAGAATCGTGTTGTCCCATCAAGCATTGAGTTGTCCCATCAAGCATCGAGTTGTCTTCTTTCTCTTTCCCTTATGTGATGTCCCAGTCACCATCTTCCTTCCTACCCATTGACCTGGTTTTCATCTTCTTCTTGATTTTTTTCTTCATTTTCTCCCGAACTTCCAAAAGATCACTCTTCATACTCCTCCTTTATTCTCCTCCTTTATTCTCCTCCTTTATTCTCCTCCTTTGGATGCTTTATTTTTGGAACCTTCTCCTTTAGACCCTCCTCCGTTGGATCCCCCTCGAACCACATCGATCGCCATCGCCATCGTCGTCCTTGACGTTGTTGTCGTCATCATCGCAGTTTTCGTTCGTCGTTGTTCACGTTCAAAATATCCTTCATCACCGCGTTCAAAGGACCCTCAACTACTCTCATCCATTACATTTCCTTCCTCTCACTCTCTGACTCTCCTTCTCCCTCTCATCACCAGCCCTCTCTTTCTCCGCTTCTCCCTATTTTTCTCCGCCTCTCCTTCTTTATCGCCCCCTCACAATATCACCTCATCTCTCTCACCCTCCCCCTCTTTCGGTGGCTCCTCGTGTCCAGCGTCACGAGCACAAAGAAATTATTTATTGAACATCACTTAAGCGGAGGGTTTCCTCTGTCAACAGACGGCGCCACACCCCACCATCAACCGCCCACCGCCCACTCTCACACTTCTCATTCGTCACAACAATGTGTTGTCGTCCGTGTCGGGGAGTTGTTGCTAGAGAGTTGCTGCTAGTAAGAGAGAGAATGGGGTAGAGTGAGAAAACGCTAGAGAGGGACAGTGAGAGCAAGAGAGAGATATATATAGAGAGAGAGTGGGGATAGTGTGAGAGAGAGAGAGGTAGATAGAACTTGTTGTAATTCAATCAGCGGCGTCCAACAGAAACCAATTGCGTCGATGTCAGCATTTTAAGGACGGTGGAAATTTAACAAAAAAAAAACACCAACATTTACAACAACAAATTTTACGAGAACTAAATTTACAACAACAACACCTTTATGACAACATCGAGTACAAAAAAAACATCAAATACCCTAAAAATAACGACAACAACCAATCCAAAAGAGAAGAACATTTCTCCAAAATTGAACGAATGTGAAAAGGACGTTGCTCCGTCTCATTCTCATCTCGTCTCTTGTCACTGTCGTCTCGTCTGGTTCCGTCCCAACAGCGACAGACGTCCGGTTCAGGCTGGTGACAGAGCAATCTTAGTCCTGTCCAAAGTCCTTCGTGTCTTTTGCTCATCTTCGTCCTTTGCTTCACTTCGTCCTTTGCTTTACTTCGTTATTCCATCCTTCCTTCGTCCTCCTGCTATATTTCATCTTCTCGTCCTCAGCTTGTGCTCTTCACTTCATCTTCTTTGGTGGTCTTCCTTATTCGTATATTTTCAGTGTCCACCGCTTAACACAATTCACCGCGATGACAACGACGTCCACGCTCACTTTTCAAACGACAATGGGAGGCGTGGCAAGGACGAGTGGGCTGAAAGTCGATCCCGCAGGCTCCAAACAAGTTTTAAGCAAGGTTTCGTAAAATTTTCGCCCTCAATTTTCCAACATAAACTTGGCGCAAATGATGCCGCTGACCTCGGCTCATCCAATCGTCCAAACTCCGAACTCCGTTGATTGCTTCAGCGAAATATGGCAACGCCAGAGGCATCTTCTCTGTGGTGTGCTGTGGCAACGCCAGCCAACAACTCTCGATGACTTGACTCCAACTTGAGTCGAGTCGAATCGAGTTGAGTTGTGAAAGTTCGTCGTGGAAATTCCTATTTGTCGACCATCCATGGCTTTTATTTCTTCCATGTCTTCCTTTTATTTCTACTACATTTTGGCCGTGATCCTAGGGTGTTGATGCTTCTTCTGCTTCCTTCACCTCTTCGTCTTCTTTCTATACATTTTCCTCTTCTTCATCTACGATTTCTTGGTGCTTTCTCTACATATTCTTCGAGCTTCCTTGTGTTTCCTTTATATCTTCCTCGTTCTTCTCTGCGTCTTTTGGTTGTTGTTGATCTCGTTGTTGTTGTTGATCTTGTTGTTGTTGTTGGACGTGGTTGATTTATGGGCGCCTCGACCAAGTTTTTCGGCCACACCGACCTCGCCGCCTGCTCAATAATGCATGCGTTCGCAGGACAACCACGAGAGATGAGGGACGAAGGAGGAAGAAAGGATGATGAAAGAAGCGAAGGAAGAACGATGAAGGGTCTAAGGATAAAGGGACGAAAGGAAGATAGACGAAGGAGCAAATTCAGGAGAGATGAAGACTCGCTAAGGAGTGAACGATATCGAGCACGAACACAAAAGAGATAGAAAGGGCGAAAAAGAAACGAGGCCACCAACTGTGGTGATCCACCGAAAATTGAGGTCCTTCACACGAGGGTCAGCGAAGTCCCGGAGGGAAACCTGGCTTCATCTTCCTAACTTTCTATATTTCTGTCCTCCTCTCTCCTCGTCTTCTCTCCTCTTCTCTCCTCTTCTCTCTTCTTCTTCTCTCATCTTCTCTCCACATCCTCTCCACCAAAATACTGCTCTCAGGCTTCTTTCTTCGCAACTTAAAGGCCAACTTCTCTTCACTTCTTCAACTTCACTTCTTTCTTCACTTCTTCATCTTCACTTCTTCAACTTCACTTCTTTCTTCGCTTCTTTCACGAGAAGCTTCGTCGTAGCTTATGTTAAGTTAAAATCGACTTTTTGCCCCACTGTATCGTCCTGCTCGGTGGACGACGGCCGTTGACTGCGTGTTGCCGAAGTTTGGTGAGCGCCAAAAAAAAGTTTGTCGTAAACTTGCGATCGATTCGCGTCGAGGAGGATTCAAACCGAGCCCGCTGTCGTTCGATGCATGGAGGCGATCCTTTTGAGAGCCTGGTGAGAATGTAGTAACAACAATAACTGTGACAATAACAACAATAGTAACAACAACAATATTACCAACAACAACAGAAACTTGTCCAATGCAAGACGAGGCCACGAGGGCGACAACGACAAGGACCATGAGGATGAGAATGAGGACGAAATTCAATCAACTAAAATGCAAAATGCAAAAATTCGCCGCAAAACTTTTCGCTCAAGCTCGAGCATAATAAATTCCTAGAGAATCCCGCCACGCCCCCTGCCACGCCTCCTCTTCCTCCTCCTTCGTTTTTATCTACTATTTGTCGGTCTAGAGTTTCGTTTGTCGTCTTCGCTGTTATTGTGGTTGTTTTTATTGTTGTTGTTATTATTGTTGTTGTTATTATTGTTGTTGTTATTATTGTTGTTGTTGTACCAAGACGACAACGATGCCATCGTCGACAAATACAAAGGATGTCGCTTTCGATGGTGCGACCTAAAGTTGCAGCCAAAGAGCGTTACCAAAAACTCTATGTGAATATGCCACGCCCCCCCACAACCACGCCCCCTTCCTATTGTTGTTCTTCTTATTGTTGGTATTGTTGTTGTTGTTATTCTTGTTGTTGTTGGTTTCACTGTCCTTGAAACGGGCTCTTCAGGAGAATTTCCACTGTTCACCTCTCGACCATAGTGATGAAACCCATGGTCAAGGAGGAGGACGATGGTTATGAGAGAGGGGGGAAAGGAGAGAGAGATAGATAGATAAATCAGGGATAGAATGTGGATGCTGGCCTCTGCATGTGTGCGTTTCCGTTCTGTGTGTGTGTGTTTGTTTGTGTGCGTGAGTGTAAACAATGTGAATCCTTTCAAGCAGACGTCGTTCATGGAGTTCGACCTGAGGCGGGTTTAGAATAACTTTATTCCTTTCTGTCTCACACAAACACATACACAAACAAAAACAACAAATAAGAAGAAGAAGTGCAGGAATAACAATAACATATTGCAACAACAAAGAGTTTGATGAAAACTTTGTTGTTCGAACTCCGATGTGCGAGGGAATTTCTAAAATATGTAACAAATTGATTGGATTGAAAACTCTATATCCAGATATCTCTATCTCTTTCGCACTCTCTCTCTCTCTCTCTGACTCTTTCGTTCATGCATAGCATAAGTAAAAGTTTTTGTTGTTGTTATTGTCATTGAGTGCAGTGTTCGAGATAAATTTCGGAGAAAGTTTTGATTGAAAATAATGTTTGTCTAAGCAGATTTTCATCGCACCTTCTCCGTCGCTCATCTCTTGTCAATCGCTCATTCTCTATCTCATTTCCTCGCTCTATCACTCTCTCTTTCATTTCCTCCCTCTGTCACTGTCTCTCTCTCGCTCTGTTTTCCATCTTTCGTTTCGTTGATCCGATGAGCGATTAGGCAAACATCGAAATCCTCGCAGGCAAAGTCAGTGACTGCCTTCGCAAGGACTTTTTAATTGAATCCGGAAGTCCTGCGTCCGTAGTTCATGCGGATTAAGTTCGAGTGCGAATAGAGAGAAAATCCTCTGAGGAAATTCATATTTTACCGAAAATTCTTCTCTATATGTTTTTTAGCAAACTTTTTCAAAATTCCTTGTTATGTAAATTTTCCAATAATTAATTTTCATTAAAATTTTCCAAAAAAAAATATCAATATATATTTTTTCAAAAATTTGTGTCTAATTTTCCAAAGGTTCCAAAAATTATTATTATTTGTTTCCACTAATTATTTTTTTTCAAAAACAATTTTTTAAATACTTTGTTTTCCGAGAAATTTTTTCCATATTCTTCTATTCGAATATTCAGTATTTTATTACAAATGTTCTACAAAATGATCAGCGAGGTTCTTTGTTTAAATTTTTCTTTCTTGAAAATGTTTGTTTGTTTTTTCCTTGAATTTTTCTTTCTTGAAAATGTTTGTTAGAATTTTTCCATGTATTCTTCTTCTAAAAAAAATTCGCGATATTTTATTTAACATACATATTTCATTCCTAATATTTCTTTCTTTTTTTACCCAATATTTTCTCAGCATTCCTTCTTTCAACTACCACATGCTATTATTTACATCCTTCCTCATATTGTGGAAAAAATCTCGATGGCTTTCGGCTGTCCATTGCAAGGTCGACTCCTCGATTTTGTTTTTCGCTCCACAGGATATTCGATCGTTATGTTGGTCAATTTCCTTTATTGTTTTCCGTTATTGGATTTTTATATCCTTCCCTCGGAGGCTCCAACAGAAGCCATCGTCAGCGGTATCGACCTACGTCCTTGCTTTATCCTACTTCTTTGTCCTCGGTCTTTCAACGACCAACAGACGACGACCATCGCCATCCGAAGGCTTCAGGCGGCTTCGTTGGTCGGGCCAAGGCTGAGACTCCTTTGTTAGTCTTCTTTACATACATCTATTTCTCTCTATTTCATTGCTTTCCTCTATCCTCTTACATTGTCTCTCTATATCTCTTCTATTGCCTCTCTCTATCTCTTTCTCTCAGACTTTCATTCTTTCGCTCGCTTCTGGCCATGTGAATAAAATATTTAATGATATTTTGTCGTTGGTTAGAAAATACATTATTTTAATTGAGTGGAAATTTTTGTCTGTTATTGTTATTTGTGTCGTTGTTGTTATTTTAAAGTGTTTGTTGCTTTGGAGATGTTGTGGTTTTGAAGTCGTTGTAATTTTGAAGTTGTTGTAATTTCGCTGTTGTTGTAAGTTTATTGTTATTGTCCTTATGGAAGTCGTGTTATTTTAGCAATTTAATTATATTTTCCCTCGAGTTTCTTTGATTAATTGATAGAAAGTTGTTTCAACCACACGTTAAACATGGGTTGAAAATGAAGCTAAAGTTGAAACCAATCAGTGAAAGGTTGGCTTGAGAGAATGACTAATTGCAGTCAAGAAACCTCAGCGGTCTCAAGTTCTTCTGATCGATTAAATAGGAATTTTGAACTAAAACTCCAATTCGCACCAAATTTTTTGTCTCTAATTATTTTCATTAGTCTCCTTCCTATTTCTTCCTTTCTCTCAACAGACTTCCCTTCCCCCTCCTACTCTCTCTCTCTCTCTCTATCACGCTATTTTACTCATTTCTCTATCGCTTAAATCAGAATCAGACCAAAGATCGTGAGCTCGAGTGAAATTGCGAAAGCTCTGGAGCTTTAAAAGCCAGTGGAAAATAATTTGCTAAAAGGCAATTACAACAACAACAACAGCATGGAAAACAACAACAAGAAAAACAACAACGACAAGAAAAAGAACCACAATAACAAAAACTACAAGAACAACCACTAAAGCAACAACCACAAGAACAACAACTACAGAAAAAAATGAACAACCACAGAAAATAAAAGGAAAAAAGAAACAAGAAATTGAAAAAACAAAAAAAAAAAAAAAAAAACAATTACATTCGCCCTTTGACCCCTCAAGTGGGCTCCACGTCGTCGCCAGATGCTGCCCCTTGGTCTAATCAACCCGGCGAGGTCCCGAGGACCCCGAAGAGAACCTCGGTTCAATCCTCTCGATACCTCGACCCCTCTCCTCTCTTCATCCACTCGATCCTTCCTCGACCCACCGTCCCTCACGATCTCTCTCCACTTTCCCCCTCATGACCTGAGCTAGCAATACATAAATAATGCAAGTCTTCGACGATGCCACCGCGACCACCGTGCACTGTGGGCCAAATCCCAGCGAGACATATGGGGCTTTCTCTCTCTCTCTCTCTCTCTCTGAGGGAAGAAACTTTCGAACTGAGCAGCTGAGTCAGGCAGGCGAGAGCAAAAGAAGTCGAAGGAAAATAAAAATAAATAAATAAACATAGAGATGAGGGGGAGTGGGGAGGGTTTCAAGGAAAGTGAAAGATGAGGGATTCAAGGGGTGATGGTGGAGTTTTGAGGAATGGAGTCCGGAGTCAGCGAAGTCGAGGGGTTGCAATTTTCATTTAAATCTCGAAGGGAAACCCAAGTCCTGCGGAAGTATTTGCGCAAAACTTACACGATTGCACACTTTGCAACGGAGCAAGTGAGAAGTTTAAAGAGTGAGGGAGAGAGGGGGAGTAAAAGAGAGAGAGAGATGAGGAAAATTATAAAGGAGTATGTGGTCCCCGATGTGATATCCGTGGCAGGAACCGAGTCGAGGGACCGAGGAATGTGTTTTCTTTGCCATGTGAGTTCCTTCGACCAACCTTCATATTTGTTGTTATTATTGTTGTTGTTGTAATTGTTGTTGTTATTGTTGTAAATGTTCTTGTTGTTGTGTCTCCAGCTGCATTGTATTGGGAAAACTTCAACATTGTTGTTGCTGCTGAAGTTGCTATCTTTATTGTTGCTGTGTAAGCACTTGCAATTGGGAGTGAAATAAAAACACATCGTTTTCTCTCTCCCTCTAATCGAAGAGAGATAAAAGTCAACAGTACTTTCACTACTGATACCCCTCTTCTTCTCACTCTCGCACTTACTCTCACTCTCACTCTCACTCTCTCTCTATCTAGCTCTTTCCTTTCTTCCAACGTTCTCTAGAGATTGCTCCGTTTTTTTATTTTATTTTTTATTTTTTTGTTTTTTTCATTTTTGTTGTTTTTATTTTAGTTCTTGTTGTTGTTGTTTTTGTGTTTTTTTTTTTATTGTGGTGGTTTTTTTGCTGTTATTTTTTTATTATTGTTATTATTATTATTACTATCGATGTTGTTGTTTTTACTGCAAATGCCAAACACAACTTTCAAATGCATACAAATAGTTCTTTTCATTGTTGTTGTCTTTATTATTATTATCGTTGTTGTTGTCATTGTTGTTATTATTGTGGTTGTTGTTGTTATTGTTATCTTTCTCATTTCTTTCTCATCTTGTTCTTTGACTGAATGGGGTGGGAGGAAGGTCAAAAAAGAGAAGGTAGAAAGATATTGAAGTATGAGGTGGAAATGTGCAGAAAACATGAGAACTTTCATCAGCGAAACGAGTGAGAGAGTGAGAGAACCAAAAAAAAAAGAGAGAACAAGGGAGTGAAAAAGTAAGAGAGAGAGAGAGAAAGAAGAAGATGGAGCTCGCAACAAATTTTATTGATGTTGTGATTTCCTTTGAGGTTTTAATTTTTCTCGACGTCATCTATTTGAACAAAAAGAAGGCCATTTAATAACACGGTGACTCCTCAAAGAGGGAGAAGGATGGAGAGAGAGAAGAATGGAGAGAGAGAGAAGGAGGAGAATATGAGAGAGAAAAGAGAAGAGGAAAACGAACCGGGATAGAATAGATAGGTTAGAAGAAAAGATGATGCAATAGTCGCGTGAGAATCGCGAGAAAAATAATCAATCGAGGAATTCTTCTCAACTCAACGGGTATGGAGAAAACAATGCATCGAGTGTTTTCAAAGTATTTCTCAAAAGAGATTTCGAGAATGTGGAAAGATGTTGGAAAAGACGATGAAGAGTGGGAAAGACTTAGAGAAGAAAAGACATGGATTGGAAAATAAGTAGTTAGAATCGAAAGGATTTGAGATGGAGGAGATCTTTCGAAATAAGACCGAAAACTAAACTAAAGTTCTCACAGTTTAAGCCATAGTTTCGGCAAAAACAAGACAATATAAGAATCCTTTTGTAACCTGAGTGTTTAGAAGAGTTTACTTCGCAAATATCTCTTCTTCCTTCTCTCTTACTCACTTCCTCTCTTGCTCTCTCCACCCCACTTGATTTACGATTCCTGCTTTCAACTGCAAATAAATCTGATTCGGATCCTGATTCGAATTCGAATGTTGTTTCGTAGGATATCGCTCTGATTGTTGTTGTTTTTGTTTTTGCTATTGTTGTTGTTTGTGTTATTGTTGTTTTTATTGTTGTTATTGTTCTTGTTGCATTTAAAGTGGATTCTTGCTGAAATCCCCGATGCTTAAGAATACGTTCTCTGTCGACATCGTTTCCATCTCTGTCTTTATCTCTCTCCAACTCATCTCTCTCTCTCTTTTGAACCCTCTTCTTCCTGTCACTTTTCTTCTTCCACTCTCTTCTAAGCTGTTCTTGTCGTTGTTTCGTTGTTTTTGCTAAACGCAAGATCGCACGAGGCGCTCTCGTGCGTTGTCATTGTTTGGCCTAAGGATTTTCCGATTGCTACACAGACAAATACACACACACATATGCATACTACCACTTCCAACATATAACAACACACGCTGCACAAACACAATCGTAAAAACTTCCGGCGAACATCACATGCTACAAGGCACAAACACAACAGAGTGAAGCTGGAGTGAGTGAAGGGATCGGAAGAAAGAGGGAGGAAGGAACAAAGAGGGAAAGGGAAAGAGAGACCGAAGGTAGAGAGTGAATGAGACAGAGTTAGCGACAACACAGCTGCACTCGATTCGAAGGGAAGCGGCCTAAAGTTGTTTCTTAATGCACTGCGAGAAAAGGCGATTGTAAGTGGAAATGTTCAGGCTGGAGAAAGAGGCGAGGAAGGAGCAGGAGGCGTGGCAGATGAGGTGAAGGCGAAAGGGCCACATGGAAAGACTAGAGCGAGTGAGATGTAGAGATGTGGGGCAGACGATGGAAAAAGGTTTAGGAAGGAGAGAACCTGCGAGGAAGAAGAATGTGAGCGAAGAAAAAGAGTGCATTGGGTTAATGGAGATCGTGAGGAGGGTGGGAGAAAGAGAGGGCGAGAGAAAGAGAGGGTGGGAGAAAGAGAGGGTGAATTGGAGAGAAAAATAGAAGGAGGGAGATGGCGAAAGAGGGAGTGAGTAAGAAAAGGCAATGGGTTCAGAGAGCTCTGGGAGATGAAGAAGTGAAATTGTGTTTCCAGTTCACATAACATTCATTACAATTGCTCCAAATTCACACACAAACACACACACACACATGCCTACAAGTACACATATAAACTTGGCACACACTATAACACACTTGGACAAATACAAACACACACATGGAAAAACATAAACATACACACGTGGACACGAAATACAAACAGCCAGAAGCCCGTTTGGATGCTCAGGTAGAACGAAACGATAAGGATGAAACGACGACGAGAACGAAGAAACGACGACGGCGGCTGCATCTGGCATTCGAGATGACGATGGTTCAACGACGACGACGACGAAGAAGAAGAAGCAACAGCAGTGAATTTCATGCTACAAGTTGTTAGCTTGCTCTTCTTCCTTTGAGCCCCCTCTTCATCAACCTCTTCGCTCTACTTCTTCCACTTCGTTTTTCATTCTTCTCCTCTTCGGGTTCCCTCTAACTCCTCTTCAATCTCTCCTTTAACTCATCTTCCCTTCTCCGTCTTCTGGTCTCCATCCGTCTCCTTCTTCTCGTCACCTCTTCTTCCCTACTTCTCATCTCTCTCTATCCTTCTCATCTTCTCCTTCACCTTTTTCAGTTTCAACGTCATCATGATCGTGATGTTGTTCTTGTTGTTGTTCTTTTTTGTTGTTGTTGACGAGCTGAGCTCCTTTTTCTAGTTAATGTTGATATGAGTTTTGTTGTTGTTGTATATGCTGTTTTTATTTTTCTTGCATTTGGTGTTCTTGTTATAGTTGTTGGTTGTTCCTGCTCTTGTTGTTTTTGCTCTTGTTGCTGCTTCTGATTCCATGTAGTTGCTCATTCGTCTTTTTTATTCGTCCTTGTCGTGAACGCAATGTGTGCGAGAGAGATAGAGCGAACGAAGGAATGAATGAATCAACGAACGGACGAATGAAGGAACGAAATAACAACAGAATGAAGGGACAAATGAAGGAATGAATGAAGGAAGAAAGGAATGAAGGGACGAACGAACGAACGAACGAATGAAGGAATGAATGAAGGAAGGAAGGAAGAAATTAAGGAACGAACGAACAGCGAATGTTTTCATTAAATATTTGCGCAGGTGGATTAAAAATATTCCGCCGGATATCACGGATAACAACAGGCGTCTACATTTCCTCTGCCTTTACTTTACTCATCATCCGTCGCTATGTGGATATAGTTGTTGTTTTTGTTTTCATTCCAGTTGTTGTTCATTTTGTTGTTTTTGTTCTAGTTGTTGTTCATTTCCTTGCAATAGTTCGGTGTCTGTTTAAATTTAATTCGTTCTACGGGGCGTATGAGTGATATCTCGAGAGCATGAGAGGAGATTCTCACAGAGCAAAGAGATCGTAGTGAAGGGAACGAGAGTAGGAGAGAGAGAGTGTGTGTGTGAGAGAGAATGAGAGAGAGACAGAGAGCATTACCAAAGCAACAGAAAGGGAGACAGGGAGAGAGAGAGAGAGAGAAAGATAGTAGAGAAACAGGAGTCCAGATAAAGGAAACCATCATCGAGCCAAAGGCGGATCCCTGACAAATGACAGAGAGCGAAAATGTCAAAGCGGCAGAATGTAGAAGAGAAAGCAGTGGAAGACGAGGGCAGACTGTGAAAAGGTAGATGAGAATTGTGGTGAGAAGGAGATGGTGAGGGGGGAGGAAGAGGAAGAGGAGGAAGCGTATTCCATGGTCTTTGACGGATGACTAAAATACTTTTCCGTTTGAGGACAACAAGAAATGCTTTGGCAAAGAATTTATTAGGTAAAGGGACAAAGCGGGAGATTGAGGGAGGGAGAGAGGGTGAAAGAGAGGGATGGAGAGAGAGAGAGATAGAAAATGAGTCGCGGGAGGCGTATGAGTGACATTTATTTAAATACTGAATAAGCCTTTGCATCAAAAGAAATGAAAATATGGGGACAAAGCGATGAGAAAAAATTGTGAATAAAATCTATGACAAAAATCTATGAAAAGAAGATATGCAAAAAACAAAACAAACAAAAATATATCAAAAATGAGAAAAGATGTGTACAAAAAGAAATAAGAAATAAAACTTAAACTATCAATGAATTGACAATATGATTAATGAAATTAATGAAACGATAAGAAAAAAAATTACAAATATTTTGACAAAAATAAATCAAAAAAATTACAACCTAAAAAACATATTAAAAAAAAAAATTAAATTAAAAAAATATGAATATAAAAAATAAACAGAATTAGAGAAAACAAATTAGAAAAATACTTTTTGAAAAAAAAAAATGTTGACAAAAAAACATCGGAGACAAACTTCATAAAATCGGAAACAGAACATAACTCGGGCTAAATTGTATTTTAATTTTTATATTTATATAGAAATTCAAACTGAAGCCTTCAATGTAAGAAACTTTTAATAATGAAAAATCACATCAAGGGATTCCTTCCTCACTTCAGATTTGAGTTCATCACTCTCTCTTATCTCCAGCTCATGCCACGAGATCCACGAGTGCGCGGAATAGTTGGAAAAACTTCATGTTGGCTCAAGAATTATTGCATTTCTATATTCTGGTGGAACACATTTAAAAAACACTTAAAACTCCCGACAAGTCGAAGGGTCGAAGTCCCAGCTGAGCTGAGCTGGAGACGAGATGAGCGGAACAATATCGAGCAATTAAAGCGAGGGAGCGAAATTAAACTCGAAGCTAATTGAAGTGGGAAGCGGGAAGAGGGACAAAGAGGATGAGGATGAAAGAGGAGGATGAAGGATGACAAGGAGGTTGAAGGATGAGGATGAAAAGTTGTGGATGATGTGGAGAAGTTTTCTAGAATAGAAAATGCGGCCTGGGACACATGGGAGAGAATCCTGAGAGGAGAGATAAAGTAAGAAAGTGAGATGATGGCAGAGAGAGAGAGAGAGAGAGAGAGAGAAAGAAGGAAAATAGGAGGTGGGAAGGAGAAATTGAGAGAGTGAAAGAGAGAGAAAGACAGTTGGGAGAGATATGAAATATGCTTCACTCCCTCTGGACTCGCGTTCCTTTGGCGCTAATTACGGCACAATTAGTTTTATTGTGGTTTTATTCTTGTGTCATTTCATGCACAAGTGTGTGAGTGAGAACGAGCAAAAGATGTTATGAGTGTGTCTGTCTCTCTCTCTCTCTTGGAGTTGTGTGTATGTGTGTGTATATGTATGTGTGTCTCATGTGTGAGTGTATGAGTGTGAAGTAACGCAGATTGTTGTGGCGCGTGAATCGAGTTTGAAATTAATTTAGAAAGAAATGAAAATAATAATAGAAAACGAGGGGTGGTTGAGAAATAAAGTGAAGTGAAGGGAGGAGTGGAGAAGATAGTGCAGTGAAAAGAGAGATAGGAGGAGAAGAGTGAGAAGCGCGATAATTGTTATATAAGAAAGATCTTTATTTTCACGCCATACGAGGGAAGCGTGTGGGCGGTGGGCGTGGACCGAGAGCGCGTGGAAAATGACAAGGAAATTGTTTCAGTGAAAATTTGATTTCCTCGGTTGGCATCAGTCTAAATAACTCTGTCTCTTGTTCTTTTTGTCTATATGTGTCTCACTCTCTCTCTTTCTCACACACACAGACACTCACACATACACACATAATTGAGCATTGTTGTTGTTTTTATATAGTTTTATTTTGATTTTTTTCTCTTTTTTTTTTGAAAATTTTATACTCGATTCAAAAGCAATTGAGTTTTATACGTGGGCGAGAGAAAAATAGGATGAGGAAGGGAGAGAGAGAGGGAGAAAGTGAGCGAGTGACAGAGAAAAAAAAGAGATGAAAAAATATTAAACGACAGAGGAAAAGAGATAGAGCGATTGTTGAAGAGAGTTGGGAAAAAGCAGTTAAAAGTTTCATCGAACATTTCTCGTCGTCCTCGGTTAAATTGGAGGAGAATATTCGAAAATTGCCGGTAATCGAAAAGGAATTTGAGATGAATTCGCTTTTCTGATCCACTTTCAAAATTTAGTTTTTCTGTCTCTTTCATTAAAAATTTGGAAATTTTTCCCATTCATATGAAAAATAAAAAAAAAATAAAAATAAAAATTGTTTACAATAAAATTCCAATTTACAAATTTATGGGTTTCATAAAAAAATTGTTTTCTCTTGTTGGTTTTCTTTTCTTCTTTTCCTCTTATATGTGTCATTTGTATTATTTTGTTCGTTTTCTTTATTTGTTCGATTCATTCATTTCAATACTTCTCTTTTCTCCCACTTTTTTTAAAAATTCTTTTCCTTCTTCAATAATTCTCTTTTTCCATTTGTTCCGTTTTTATTTCTTCTCTTTATTTTAAAACTTCTTCTTTTTTTCTCCATTCTCTCTTTTCCTTCCGGGGATTCGTTTCATTCTCGCGGTTTACACTTGATTGTCAACAGTTGAATCTTCCTCGATCAATACCTTCATCCGCTTTTCTACCTCTTCGCCCTCATCTCCTTGAAGCCCCTTTCTGTCCATTTTTCGTGTCTTTTTCACCTCCTTCCGCCTCGTTTTTACTCCATCCTTCCTTTGCCACGCCCACTCACGTCCTCGTTTGGTCGAACAAATCAAATTATTCTGCTAATTGTATTTGCTTCGTCAGCTGCTTCATCTCTGTCTTCATATCTTTCTCTCTCCTCTTCACTCCCTCACTACATCTCTCTCTCTCTTTCATCATCTTTCTCCCTTTCATTCTCTGTTTTTCTCTTTCATCTTCTCCCACCCTCTCCCTTCATCGCACCCTGTAAAATTCTGGCTGCGGTTTCTGGCGATTTAATTACATTTCTGAGAATGCCATTAAGCGTGTTGCCACCCGGACGGATCTGGCCACTCCAAGGGCCAATCAGTGAGAGTTCTTCTTCTTCTTCTTCATTTTCTTCCATTGCCTGCAGTGGTTTCTGTTTATATTGTTGTTGTTGTTGTTGTTGTAGTAACATGCAATCATATGTGTGTTTGAGTTAAAAATAATTCTCGCGTTCTTTCGTTCCGTTCCGTTTCCATGTCGTGCGTTGCCAGATGTGCAATTAATTATTGCTCAGCATCGTGTTTACCAATAATATTTGCTCCTGTTGTTGTCTCTTCGAAATTGACTACAATGAGGTGGATGATGAAAGGGAGAGAGGGAGAATTGAAGAGAAACGGGTGGAGAGTGAGATGAAAAGAAAAATGTGATCGATTCTTGATTTATGGTCTTGACTCTTGATGCCTGCAGCTAATGCAATGAAATCAATCGACCATGGTCTGAATTTCGATCCCTTTGGCTATGAGAAAATATTCCATTTGAAGTTCTGAAAGAGACAGCAATACATTGAGCCAGGAATTTAAGGACTAATTTCATGTCTCATCAGTATTCGCTACTTATTCTTCATCAATTGAATTTCTCATCATCATCGTTATTATTCCACATTGTCATTCTCATTCCTCATCAACATTCTCATTCCTGATCATTATTATCATCCTCATTCTTCATCTCGCCTGCTGATATTTTTCTCACATTATTTTCTCCATTCTTTCAACATCTTACTTGATCATCTTCTGTCATTGTTTTCTCTCATCAGATTCTCTCCTATATCTCACCTTCTTCTCTTCTTTCCCTCATTATATTCTCTCTCTACATCATCTTCCTGGCCGCAGGTTTCTGTCGAATCCATTTTCTTTCGTATTTAATTCCGTGTGCTTTTCATATTTTTCACTCACAAAAAAAGCGAACGAAATAAAAATGTGGAAAATTGCAAATTGCAGCAGGAGTCGCCGCAGGATTCGAACCACAGACAGAGATTTTCTCCTTCACTCTCGTCCTCGTCATCCCTCGAGGGAGTCGAATTGGAAAAAAATTCTACGAAATGTGGAAAAAATCCCAATGTTTTTCCAACGAAGGGATGGAGAAAATCTAAGGGAAAGAGATGAAGGGAGGTTGAGGAAGAGAGAGAATGATGAAGGTAAAAAGAGAAAGTATAAAAGTGAAAGAGATAGAGTAAGGGATAAAGATTGAGGGAGAGAAATGAAAAGAGTTCGAGACGGAGAGAGAGAGAGAGAGAGAAGAAGGATGCAGTGATAAAAAGAAAGCGAGAAAGATGAACTTAATTGCCAAATTTCGTGCGCTTCAGCGAGCGATGTGCAGCGAGCATACGGTATCCACTGTCTCTTTCTCGATCTCTCTGTCTCCCTCTCTCACTCTCTCTCTTTTTTGACTGTCCTTCTCATATTTCGTCTCTTTATCCTTCTCTCTGTCGTTCCCTACTTCTCAACCATCGTCTCTCTCCATCTCGCTTGCGGTTTCAGATTCAGTTTATTCGAAGTCTGCTTAATTTTTCATCCTTTTTCCGAGCTACGGCGTCATGAACGATAGGCTGGAGGTTTGGAGGGGAGGCGTGAGTTTAGGGCCGTGAAGTTGATGGGCGTGAGGTTGAGGGGGCGTGGCACCATGACTCTCGCTTCCACGCTTCCACCCATGTTGATAACTCTTTAATACGCGGCAGGACGGTCGAACGATCCGACCAGCCTCACCTCGGCATTTAATTTCGTGCCACAAATTGCGAGAATTTCCACAAATTGAGTCGAGGTTTTCGATGGGTGATAGAAAGGGAGGGAGAGAGAGAGAGAAGGAGGTCACTCTGCCACCCCTGACCCGCCTCTCGCCTCTCGTTGCAAACGATAAGTGAGCTCATAAAACCCTGACCATTATTAAATGCACGGCTCCGACTCCGGCATCGAATCTCTGACTCAGGCAGGAGGTTTGCGGTGGCCCCCGGAAGCGTCCACTAAAAGCAACTTCCAGCCGATGAATATTTCAACGAATACGACTACTATCAATATAATCTGCACAACCCGGGGACATGGTTAAGCCAAAGAGGGCTGGGGAGTTGTTCAACACACACATACACATACGCCTTTTGGCTTCACTAATGCACACACACACACATCAATGCATAGATTCACCCACTCACACGGATATTTTGTTATCGAGTGTTGGTCGACGCAATTTCCGGCACGAAAAACAAAACAAAACAAGTGGTGAAGCAAACGAAAGAGTGAAGGAAAGAAGGATGGAGAAGAAGAGTGAATAATAAAATGAGCGAAACAACAATATTGATGGTAACAACAGCAACAAAAACAACAACGTCCAACAACAATTGACAGCAGCAGCAGCAACAGCAACAACAAACACAACAATTACTACCTCAGTGGTCAGTGCAACAACCACAGAGTCGAGAGCAGGGAAAACAACAACATTGTGTAATAATGACCACCACAATAACAACAACAACAAAAAGTAGAGAAACAGGAAATACAACAATAAGAACAACAGCAATATAGGGAATTGACACCCAACGAACAATGAACGAACGGACGAAGGACGCTCTCGGCCCTCGAAAATAAAACATTTTATTCGGCAGTTTAGATAATCCAGACCCGCATAATCCAGGGAAACCCTCTCTCTCTCTTGCAGCTCCCCCTGGTCACACCTCTCTGCCACGTCTTTCTGCCACGCCTTCTCTTCACATTTAGTCACCACCCACTTCTGGACTCTTCATCATCGACGGCAAGGGAAAATTCTAACAGATTCAACGAATCGAAGCTTCAGCGAGAGAGAAGAGTAAAAGAGAGGCATTGTAATAGAAAGACAGAGAGAGAGAGAGAAAATAGAGAGGGAGACAGAGATAGAACGAAAAACAAGGAGGGAGAGAAAAAGGGAGAGACTCCAATTAAGTCTACGTCAAAAGAGCGAAAGCATGGAGGGGGAGGAAGGAGAAAATGTTTGACAGAGGCGATGGAGGACGTGAAGTTGGTGGTCGATGTGTGTGTGTGAAAGTGTGTGTGAGTGTGCGTCTGTGTGTGTGAGTATGTGTCTGTGTGGGTGCGTGTGAAGGGAGTTGGGTTGTGTAACGAGGCGAACGCATGATGAGGGCAACGGCGAAGCGATGGTGATAGAGATGGTGTGATGGCCATGGTGGAGGCAACACGTCCATTATTATTAAGTGCGGAAGCAGGACAAAGTGACAAAGCAACAACGACAACAACAATGACAAACTAAAATAGTAGTGGCAAACAACAACAATATCTTCTAATACAACAATATAAAAATGAACGACCAAAGTTAATTGAATTTTATCAAAAAGTTTAAAACGATTTCGGTGTCAATAGAATTGAAATATAGAATTATCACAAATTTTTATATATTTTTGAGAATTTCCACTTCATTGTATTTCTTTCTTTATTTTTCTATATATTTTTATATAGTTTTATATACTATATTTCCGTTTGATTTTTGCTTTGATTTGATTCCTCAAAAGTATTTCCTTCGCTTCGAACTCAACAATCGGACCCTCCATCAATCAACCTGAAGGCGACTCGAGCTGTCAATCCGAATGTTGTAATCGAAAAGGGAGAGAGAGTGATAAGGAAGAGTAAAGGAGAGGAAGAGAGTGAAAGAGAGACAGACTGTGTAGAAGAGGATGGGGAATGAAATGTTGGCCGAGAGTTGGCAACAGTTTTATTGCTTTTATTGTTTTATGCCACGAAATCAATCAAAAAGTTTTGGCCAAAGTGCTTAAAACTCGTCGGTCTTCTCCAGACTCATGTCTGCTTCTCCCCCTCTTTAGTCTACCCCACGCCCCTTTCGTCAACCCCCGCCCATTGTCGACAGCCTGACGAGGGTCTTGTCGGCAATGTCGACAACACAACGATAACGACTGGCGGCGACCGAGACTCCGACGTCGATTGTGTTGAAATTCGTCCCGCTTGAACAATTAAATTTATTTACTCCATGGAATCGCGAGCCAGACGCAGACAGTGATGAGAGGGGGAGGGTGGAGAAAGTGAAAGAGAGAAGGAGAGAGATGGAACAAAAGCCTATGGCGCGAACGTTGACCACATGCGGCCAGAGCTCGTTGAACCGTCGACGCCCCATGAAATTCCGCTAATTTTCCCAGAGGAGCCGACGACGAGGCCACTGAAATCTCACTGAGTGAGAAAGGAAGGGCATGATAGGGATAGAGGAGAAAGTAGGATATTGAGTGGTCGATGGGGATCGAAAGGAGGAGCAGGGGGCGTGGCATCAGTGGCGCTTTATAGTTGGGGATTAAATGTTCCGGGAAGATTTTGCGAGCCGAGTTTGTAGAAATTTTTCACAAACATGGAGAGTGAAAAAAAGGTGGAGAAGACAGAGAAGAACGTTGAGAAGGAGGAAGAGATTTAAAAGAAGAGAAGAGCAGCGGGTTGAAAAGAAGAGAAGGGGAGAGGATGCGACAATGGAAGGATGCCAGACAAAACACAAACACAACAAGACTCTTCCTCTTCTGTTTTCTTCTCCACTTTAGCCCATCACACACCGGAGACTACTTCCGTTTTCCATTCTCGACCGGAGCGAATTCTCCTCCAGCTCTTGCTTATCTCGCTCGCACAGTTGTAGTGCCATCTCTTTTCAATACACATCCGGCGTTGTGGCCGCCCCTTTTGACCCCGCCCATTTCACTTACCGGACTCCGCCAGTTTCGTCGTCTGCTGCATGCGTCGACAGAACGTCGCGTATTCACCAGGTGGAGTTTCCGTCGTCACTGTCGCTGTTGACGTCGACGTTGACGTCGTTGCTGATGTTGTCTTCGTCGATTTAACGGTATTCATGTGCTTCGTGAACGCACCCACAATGGCGGCCACACGATCGAAGGCGCCGATGTTGATGTGGCCGTTCGGCAGGCTGTAACAAGAGGAGAGAGACCAACATTAGAATAGGTGAGAGAAAGAGAGAAAGAAAGGGATATTAAGAGAGGGAGCGAGACTTTGCCAGACAGTGAGACAGAGATTATGGCAAACGATAAAAGAGAGAGAGAGAGATATGCAAGAGAAATGAAAAGGGTGAAAAGGGAGTAGAACGAAATGAAATCAATTGAAGAGAAGAACAATAGCGAAGCAAGAAAGGAGGATTGGGTTAGAAAAAGAGAAATGCAGAAGGATTAGCAGTCGTATTTCGAAGAGAGTAAAGAGAGAAGTAAAAACAGAACGATCAGAAAAGATATGGAGAAGGTATAGAGAAGACAGAGAGGAGGTAAAGAGAAAGTGGAAAAAACCAGTGAAAAAAAAACCCCCGGAATATCATTTGTTGGTATTCTCATGCGAGGATTCACCAGGCTTCGCAATCTGTGAGCGAAAAGCAAATGTCCGTCAAGCGGAACGTGAAAACGAGGCAATCAAGGGTTAAGGTAATGATCCAAAAATTGGAATCAGGAGATCGTTTCATTCAAAGAGACGCCGATTTTAAAGACTCAGAGAAACGAAATTTCTGGTTGATGATTTTTTAAAAACCGCAAGGAACTTGAGGTTAGCTGGTGTTTTAAAGCAAGAATTTTGTATTTTAAAGGAAGAAATTCATTTAAAGGAAGAGTTCGGTATTTAAAGGAAGAGCTCGATGTTCTAAAGCGAAAGTTCATATGTTATGGATTGAATACCGCTCGAGTTCATAAAATGTTGTCCCAGAAAACCCATCGAACCTCGAACTCCTTCTCTTCGTTCCAAATTGCTGGTTAAACTTCAACTTTAACTAGTGCAGCCCATGTCCATTGGCTTCGGGAGAAGCGATTTCGAGGTCGTTGGGCCGAGGGAGAGAGAGAGAGAGAGAGTGAAGCGGATCCTCTGGCCTGGTCTCACTTTGCCACGCTCGTAAAATGTTAAATGAGGAAACTTAAGAAGACAATCGTGACCAGCGAGGACCGGACACTGGGACGAGGGCCACGGACCACGAGAGTGGATTACAAAGTACGACAAAGTGGGAGAGAGTGCATCGAAAAGGGAGAGAGCGTGAGAGCGAGGGTCAAAAAGGGGAGAGAGAGTGAGGGCTAAGTAGTATCGAAAAGGAAGGAAGAGAATGTAGGACTAAAAAAAGAGACAGGGGAAAATGTTGGAAAGTGAAAGAGTCCAGGGTTTGGAGCCATCGACAGGACACGTAGTGGAAAATCGTTAGAAGAATCGATGAACGTTGCAGGACTTGGCCGATGCATTCACTTGAGATGCAACATATACACGCGAAAACTCACACACTCATACTTAGACACACACACACACAAGTACTCTAATGTTACACCGATGGCGTTCCATTTGAAACCCTTTGGAGAGAGGGAGAGAGAGACAGATTCACAGAGAGCTCGTTCTCTTTAATGGCGGAAGGAAGCGTCCGTCGTACGATGGGAATAAAATAACTTACAAAGTACGAGTGGCGAATTGCGATACGAAACGAGCAGAAGCAAACGGAAGCAAAGCGAACCGAATTCAATCGAATCCTGGTCACATGTGCTCCAGTGAAAGGGATAGAGAGAGAGAGAGAGAGAGAGAGAGAGTAAAAGGGAAAGATTTAAGGGGGGAGAATTAAAGGGATGAGAGGAGAAGGATGTGAATGAGAAAAATGAGGAAAAAATTATTAGGAGCAGATAATAGAACAAAAAAAGGTTTAAATCGTTAACTAATATCACTTCAAAAATATATAACTAAAAAATAAATTTGAAAGAATTAGAAAACAATTATTTTTTATTCAAATGCAAGCATTTAGTAAGAAAATTAGAAAATTTTTATTTTTATTTTTTTTTTTATTCCCAATTAAACCCAATTTAAATATAAGACGGAAATTGAAATAAAAAGAAAAAATATAATAAAAAATTAAAAAAAAAATTAAAAAAATACATTGCGAAGATTAAATGAAGAAAATTAGAAATGCAAGAATATTCATTAAATTATAAAAAGAAAACTAAAAAAAACAATATTAAAATATTAAAAGAGAAAAAATCAATTGAAATATTATGAGCAAATTAAAACAAAAATTAATACAGATAAAGGAAAGCAAACGGATTCTGTTTCACGTAAGCGAAATGACAAAAGCAGAGAAAACTTGCCCACATGACCAGAATCAAATGGACACTTAGTGGCCAGCAACCGACATCCCCCCACCGACACCCCGCAACAATCTCTCGACAACCCCGCAACTTGATCAGACGATTGAGGAAAATATAATGAAATAAACATGATACCAAAAGTTAATAATTAAACGGGATGAAATGGAGAAAGGGAAGGAATAAGAAGCTGAGCTGAACTGAGGACAGGAGAAGAAGATAATGAGGTGAAGAGAGAGAGAAAAGGACAGAAGAAATAAAGTCCTGAGCATGGAAAGGGTCCCGGAAGAGCTCGGGTGGAATTTTTATTTTGATGGCGAATTTGCCTCATTCAAGCGATCCTTTGTGAGGAGTGCCAAGAGAGCGAGAGGGCTGATATAGTCCTTCTTTGTCTCTATTCCTCTGTCGTCGTTTATGGAAAATGTTGTCAATTTAGCGACCAGTAGAAGGGGAGGACAAGAGGGAGAAGGCAAAAGATGGAGAGAGGGAGAAGAGAGTGAGTGCAGTAGAGAAGAGTTTCTGTGCGTTGTCCTTTGGAGATGTTGTGTGTGTGTGGGAGTCGTTGTTGTTGTTTGGTTGGTTTATGTTGTTGCTTTTGTTGTCATAGTTGTTGCATTCTTTGTTATTGTTGTAATAGTTGTCTTTCTTGTTGTCCTCAGTTGTTATTGTTTCTCTCTCTATCTCTACTAGTTGTTGTCCTTCTTTAGAAAAGCGCTCGCAGCTTCACTAAAATGTCCTCGACCATGCATTGGCGCGTGACTTCATGTGGCTCCACCTCCCCGTGGGGGGCGTGGCAGCTGCTCATGTCCAACGATCCCCGGCTGCTCCGAGGAAACTTTTATGGCTGGAAGGTCTCAGCATTAAGTTCATTAAAATTTTTATGAAGAGCTCTGTCCTCGGGTAACGACGAGAGGAATGCAAGGAACTTCAATGAAGACGGAGGGAGAGTGAAAAGATGAAGTGAGAGAAGGGGAGAGAGAGTGAAAAATAGATAGAAAGATAGGGAGCCTGAGTGTGGGATGTCGAAAGAAGGTCTCGTGCGTTTGTCTTCTAGAGGTTGAAGGTGGATCCAGCAGAATCTGGTGAAAGGGTCAGAGCATGAAGGAGTTCAGGAAGGATCGCTGAGAAAGAGGAGGGGAAGGACGTGGCCAAATGAAAGCAGGAGTGGAGTAGCAAATGAAGCGAGAAGCGTAGGAGGACCGTGGAAGGCCATAGAAGAATATGGAAGACCATAGAAGACCATGAAATACCACGGAAAATTATGAAAGGCTATGAAAAACCATGAAAGACCAAGAAAGATCAAGAAATATTCAAGGAAGAAGATTGAAGACAATGGAAACCAATGGAGAAGGAGAGCGAAGGAGGCCAGGAAAGAACGGAAAGGACACATGATAGTAAGTGAACTGAAGGAGGACTTAATTTAACCGAGCTCGTTTAGAAGTTGAGTAACTTCAAGGAATCGCTTAAATAATTAAAGCAAAAACGAGTTCTAGCTAAGGATTCTCTTTTTCTCTTGATTCTCATTTCAGATTCTCCACTCTTTCAAACTCTTCTTTCGCCCTTTCAACCAGTTTCTTCTCCTTTTCAATCTCAATATCTTCTCTTTCTCTCTCCACATTATTTTCCTCCTCAACCACATCCTTCTCTCTTCCACCACCTCCCTCTAAAGGTCAACAACGGATTGGTTTCGACTTCTGCTTCCTACTTTCGATGTAATTTCAATTCTAGTTGTTATTCTTACTATTGCTTCTATACCAATACCAAGTATTGTTGTTATGGCCAAATATTGTTTGTGAATACCAAGTTGTTGATACTGATTTTGTTATTGTTATTATTGTTGGTAATGTTGCTATTGTTGTTGCTGCTTATGTTACGCCTGCATTCTGCAAGAGATAATGTATTCCGCGTATTTCTCGCTCTAGGAATCTGCTTTCGAAAATATTCGTTTGATATTGGGAATGAGTCTATTAGAAGTCGAGTGGAAGATTGAAAGAGAAGAGGAAGGAAATGTGAATGAAGAGAAGAGAAGGGTGAAATAGTACAGAAGAGTGTGAGCGAGACAAACAAATGCAGCTAGTGAAAATATCTGTATGCAATTGGAATGAGATTGTATTCGTTTTGATACGATGATTTTTGCAGCTGTTCGCTTCGGTTGTTGATGGTTTACAACGTGTTGTTGTATTAGTTGTTGGTTTCCTACTACTATTGCCAATGTTGCACTGATTACTGATGACCGAATTGTTGTCTCACTCAATGTTGCCAGAGACGAAAATTTACAATTCCAGTCGTGTGGCCACACTGAGCCCATGACTGCTGATTTAATGTGGATTCAATGCGATCCAGGGAGAACCGGAAGCGGAAACTGGCGATATGGTGTCAGAAATTAATGAAAGGAAACGGGGGAAGTAGAAAAGAAGGGAGATTGTAATGAAGGGACCAAAGTAATTATGGTAGCCAAATGGTATAGTACCATAGACGCATGCAAATTTCTGGTGATAAATTATTTTTTAGGAGCAGAATATGTTGTACACAAGTATATTTATTGAGACTTTGTGAAGTTGATAAGGGAAGATATACAACATAAACTATATGAAATAGTTACTGATGTTGAATAAGGTAGAAATTTTTCAAATTATTTTTGAAGAGTTATTGAAATTTGTTTTAAAATTAATTCATCTAAACTTATTTAAAAATTAAATTTGAACATCAAAATAACAATACAAAATTATGTAATAGATAAAATTATTTGACCTCATAAATAATTTTTAAAAAAATTTAAAAATATGTTCACTATCACAATTATAACAGATAATTTAGTCTGATTGATATAAAGTAGAAAATATAAATTTATATAAAAAAATAGAATTGTTTTTAAAAAAAAATAGTTTTTATGAAAAAAATAAAATTTTTTATAAAAAACATATTTAAAAAAAAAAAAATTTCGACTGTTACCAATTACTTTTTTACGCAAATTTTTTTTTCGGGTAAAAACAAAGAAATTGTCAAAATTCAGAAATTTCTGAACATTTTCGAAAAACTTTTCAAAAAATCCTTCGATCGTCATTTATAAATTTCTCGCAGTGTAGTAACCACAGACTAATACCTTATGCAGTTAATTAGGTCATGCTCGGTTGCCAATGAAAGGGATACAGATAGAGAGACAGAGAGAGGTTGAGAGAGACAGGTAGAGAAAGAAAGATAGAGAGAGGTCTGAATAGGAGCCTGAAGGGAGACAGAAGCGAGAGAAGCGCTCAGGAAGATGCGAGAAGTGTTTTTGTACAAATAATTCAGACTGTGAAATTGAGTTTCGTCTGAACTAATTTTGGTGGCGCGTAAATAACAACAACAACAACTGCTACTACAAAACTGTGAAAACATACAATGTTTCATTGGAAAACCAGAAATACAAGAAAAACAATAACAACAATAGCAATAACAACAACTGCATAAACAACAAAAATTCCAACTCATAGCCGAAGAGAGTTTTGCGAAGTCGCAACTCAATTCCGGACGAGAGAAGTTGGGTTTTTAATCCATTGCCTCATTCACGGCCTTCCAGAAGCCCCAAATTTAAGCCGACCACGCCTCCCTTTTCTCTCCCACCCCCCTCCCCCCCTACCTTCCTCCTGCTCTCCTTCCTCCCGTCCACAATCGATTCGTCAGCCATTGTTTAAGTCCATGGGCCGCCATTTAATTTGGATTCCAACGTCGACGCCATTTTTTCGCATCCATCATTTATTGGCCAACATTTTCTCTCACTCAACAATGTTGTTATTTTTGTTGTTGTTCTTGTTATAGTTGTTGCTTTTGTTAATAGTGTTGTTTTTGTTTTTTCTTTTTATTATTCTCATCCAATCCGCAATTGGTGGAAATTTAAATTTTTATCGCAACCATTTTGCGTTCGGCTGCCATCGCAATTTGTCGGCCGCACATTCGTCGTTTGACTAAACACTTAGTTTAGTCGTGAGCGAAAAAGTAAAACAAAGAGCGAAACCAAAAATCGAAACCAGAAAACGACAAATGGTCGTGAGTTGATATTTGGTAGAGCTGGAATGATTTTCCATTGATTGATGGATGGATTGATTGAAATGCTGTGGTGCTCGCAGCGATAAAAATAACCATGGTAATATTTTGCAAGTGCTTCATCGAAATGTGTTCCAATAACATGCATCACTCGAATCACATTCACTCAAATCATTCACTAACATTGTTCACTAAAATTCTTTATCAAAATTTTCCAATAAAATTCTCCAATAAAATACTTCACTAAAATTACTCGTTGAAATATTTCGCCATCATACATCAGTAGTGTTTGTTTTAATTATTGTCGAAAAATTGCACCAAAGATATTGAGGATATTGGTTCCTAAAGTGTTTCGTTAGTAAACTAAAGTTTTTATAGGACAAATAAAAAAAAAATGGATTTTAATAATAAAAATATACAAATTTCTTTCAATATTCAGTTCAAGGCTCAATGAAATAAAGTTGAAATTTGCTGGTAAATAAAAGGAACCGAATCCGAAATCAACTTGAAATTTTTTGTTAAATAAAATTAAATTAACGTTAAATTTATTGTTAACTAAAAATATCGGAAAACGTAAAATAATCGTCTTTCTCGTCTTTGATATTCTAGGAATTCAGTAAAATCTCTCATTATGTGGTCCACAGCACAATGTTTCAAATTAATGGAATTCCCTAAATAACTCAATTATCGACACTTGCAACCACGAAGCGACCCATTTGAGGTCAGAGGTCAAATCGCGTGATGCCACCATCACGTTGAGGTTTACAAGATAAGGGTGAGGTGATGATGAGATGATGAACAGTTGAGGTGATGATGAGGTCATGATGCAAGAAACACCTCGCTCGAAAGCCGCAAATTTTCGCAGAATCTCATCAATTTAATTAGCAATGAATATTTTGAGAAGTAACACATCAAATCAGATGAGGGAGGAGACAGGAGAACGATTAGAAGGACAAGAGAAAGGGGGTGAAAGAAGAAAAGGGAAGAAAGATGAAGGTGTTGAGGAGAAGAGAGAGGGAGAGATAATTAAGTGTTGGCTCTCTTTACGAGCAGCGAAAGCCAATTAGACGAGCTTTAAAATCGTGCACAAAAGATTTCCAGCTCAAGATTTGACACGACTTCTAGGAGTCAAAGAAGGAGTTGAAGACTTTTTCGCTCTCTTTCTACCCTTGTCAATTTTGATCATAGTCTCTGTCTTTTTTTATCATAGTCTCATTTTCTCATCGTCCCTTTTTCTCCTCGTCTCTTCCCTTTTTGGATTCATCCCCCAAGCGGTGATAATGAGAAGCTAAGCATTCTTCTCTCCATCTTCCCCCTGTGTCCGCGGGTCCAAAAACTCCATGAATGCAAAATGTTTCGCAGAGATTTCGCAAAGAGCCGGAGAGAGCGAGAGAGGAGGAGGAAGATTGGAGTATAAATCTGCATGGAAGGTAACCGAGTTGTTGTCGGTAATGTTTTTGGTAATGTTGTTGGTTTTGTTGATGTTATTGTTGTTGTTCTCATCATTATTGTTGTTGTTCTCATCATGATTGTTGTTTTTCTGATCATGATTGTTGTTGTTCGCATCATTATGGTTGTTGCTTGTTGTTCATATTCTTTTTGTTGTTCATATTTTTGCCTTTGTTGTTGGTGGGTGGGAACGAACCTAAGTTAAAATGTTAAAGTTTTGCATAAATTCATAAATTCGTAATTGGCGCGAAGTTTACAGCTAGCAAAGAAGAAGTTGCCACCCTTCTACCTTTTCACATACCACGCCCCCTCACACCAATCCCATCGCTTGCAACGAAGTCAAAGGGAGAAACTTCGCTTGGTATGGTGAGATTGAGAGGAGGTGAAGACGAAGGTGAGGTGAGTTATTTTCCATTGTTGGGTTTTTAGCCATGAGGTTTTTCTGTATATTCTGGTTCTTGTTGTTGATCCTATTCCTCTTGTTGTTCTTTTACTTATTTTACTTTTTCGTACTTCTTGTTGTTATTATTTTACTTTTCTACTTTGATTATGTTGTTGCAGTGCTTTCATCGTAGAAAGTTTTCCATTTTGAGAAAATCGGATGCAGCGGAATCTTTTCTTCCTTGTGAATTTAGTTTTTGGCTTTTTATTCATTCTTCATTCTCCTATCGACGTGGTCTATTGGTTTTTGTTATAAGTTCGATAATTTCAAAATAAATTGACATTGGAATGACTTGTTTCAAAATATAAAGATTTCCATGCTTTTGAAAATGTTTTCAACTTTTGCTTCATTGTTATGTTTATCTTATAATGATTTTTTTACTGTGATTTTATTTTCTACTTTTTTATTATTCACCTACATATTGCATACATTTTTCTAAACTTAAATTCATCTCATCTCGTTTCATTTTGTTTCTTCTCTTTCCATCTCAACTCATTTTATCTCATTTCATTTTAACTCCATTCGTCTTAACTCATTTCATTTAAACTTCATCTCGTCTCTTTTTTTTTCATTCCATCACTTTACATCACATTTCTTCTCATCTGATCTCATTTTATCTCAGTTCATATTTCTCAATCCACCTCATCGCACCTCTTTTCACTTCAGAACTTCTCTTGCCGCATTACATCTTAATCCACCATCGATCCATCAACCCACATGTTTCATCGACTCACGCTTCACTTTTCCTGATGGTTGGTTTCTTCTTCATCCAACTTTTCCTCGACACAACTTCCTCTCTACGCACCTTCATCACGCGAAACATTCCAGTTGCATTCTTTACACGCTGCATTGTGCTGAGAGTTTCTTAACAAACTTTTTAATATTCCTTCATCTGTTACCTTTTCCTCCCCCAGTATTTTGTTGCCATCAGAAGAAAATGTATAAGAAACAGGGTGTAGGGTATAAAAAAACCAGGGTGTAGGGTATAAAAAAACAAGAAAATGAATAGTGATTTTCTTCTTTTTCATATTCGGTTTCTTCTCATTCCTTTCTTTTCTTTTCTTTACTTATTTTCTTCTTTTTGTTTTTTTTTTTCTCATTTTATAAATTTTCTTCTTCTTTTTTTTTATAATTTCGCTTTGTTAATTTTCCTCTTTTTGGTAATTTTCTCCTTTACCTTTTTTCATTATGCACTCTTTCACTCTTCATCTTCAGGTCCTTCAACATCATTCCTTTTATCCATCGTTCCATCCATCCATTCATAGATCCTTCAATTCATCTCCCATTCCATCTATCCTTCAATTCATCTCCCATTCCATCCATCCTTCCGTTGTTCGTTCTTTCGAACGAGAACGTCATAATTTCGCGAAGTTTTTGTTGTTGTGGTCGGTAGATGGAGAGATGTTGAGATCGATGAGGGTCGATCAGAAGGGGGTGTTGTTGCTGTTGTGTATTGAGTGCTGCCAAGTATTTTCAATTTCCTGCTTAACTCAATTTTGCACAGCTTTTCTTTGTGCTCAACACCTCATCTCTTTTCCACCCATATTCTTCTTCTGTTCCATCCAGGTTCTTTTCTTTTTCTTCAGCCTCTTCTCATTTCCCCCCAGCTTCTTCTCTTTTCCACTCAACTTCTTCTCTTTTTCTTCAGCATCTACTTCTGTTTCTTTCATTTCCCTCCAGCTTTTTCTTCTGTTCCATTCTGCTTTTCACCCCAACTGGTTCCGCTTCCGCCTCCTCCATCTCTTTCTCTTTTTGTCTTCTCACTCCACCCCTCGCCTCCGCTGGTTCGTGATTTTCGGGAGCTATTAGCGTCAATATTTCCGCGACTGCGACTGCGAATGGAAAATGTTGCAGCTCGCGGCAGGTGTTGCCTGATTTACACGCCCTTGTTTCGCTAACAATCTGGCAGCTTTGCATGCGCCGCGAAAATAAATTGCGATAGTTTGGTCGACAGAAGGAATTTCACCAAGGAGACGGGGGGTGGAGAGAAATTTCTCCAAGGAGAAGGCGAGGAATTCACCAAGTCAGATGGGGGGGGGGGGGGGAGCGAAAAACGGAACCACCATTTGTTCGAAGAAATTCGCTGTTATTTTCACAAATTTCAAGCATTTCTACAAAAACCCTTCGAGAAGTCGATTCGAGGACGATGGTGAGAAGATGGGCGGTGTGTTGGAGTGATTGTAGTTTGTTGATGCAATGTTCAAGGAGCTTGGAGAAGCCTCCAGGCTCCGGTCCATACCTTGGCCGCCTTCCTCTCCCCCTCCCCGTTCCATCTCCCCATCCTATTCTATTGAAATGAACATTGAATTAATATTCAAGTCGTCGGCATCAGCGTAAAATTAATTAATTTCCATTCATTGCGTTCTCTTCGGCGAGTCTTCTTCGGTTCTCGTACTCCACCTCCTTCCTCTTATCTTCTTTCCAATCTTCTCCCATTTCTCTCTTTCCCTCTCTCTCCTACTTCCAAGTCAATCCTTCCTTCTTTTTGGACTCGGGTCCTTTTCTCGTTTTTCTCGTTTAATTGCAGAAGTTTGCGCTTTTGTGCTCTGCTGGCCATGGGTGGGAAAGGGAGAGAGAGAGAGAGAGAGACAGAGTGAGGGAGACAAAACTAAAGGACAGAAGATGGTAACGAGCGAAGCAATGAAACAATACGAAATGAATCGAAGAACAGAACGGCAGAGAGAGAGAGAAAAAGGCGAGAACGAGAGGAAAAATCTGGAAAATTGTTTTGGCGGAATGATTCGCATTAAATGCTGTTGGCAACTTTTGCGGCAACACTTTCGGCCCTCGCTGCTCCGCCCCCGCTTTCATCGTCTTCTTTTTCGCCACCACCTGCAGTCAGACGGCGTCGGCCACAGAGTCATTATCTGTCCATCTCTTTTTCTCCCTCTCCCTTTTGCCACAATTTTCTTCATCTTCGTTTGGCGACGTTCGACGACGTGTAAAATTGTTTGTATTTTCATATTTTATTTCTCAAGAATATATTGTTTTTAATTCACGTGAAAAATACTTTTTAATTCTTGAGAGATTTTTTTGTTTTTGTTCAAAAAAAGTAATTTCTAAAGGAAAATTATTTTTTATTCTCGACTAAAATTTTTTTAATTAAATAATTATTTTTATTATCAAGGAAAATAATTTTTTATTCTGAAGAATTTTTATTTTCCAGAAAAATAATTCGTTTCAATATTTTGATGAAAAGTTATCTTTTGTTGTCAGGAAACATAATTTTGTATTTTCAAGAAACATTTTTTCCGCGAAGATTTTCACTTAATTTCGCTGAGGATAAATTAATCCTTTAGTTTTTCCTCACAGTTTTTCCTCTAATTCTTCTTCAGTGTTTTATAATTTCTCCGGCGTCGATAATTCAGCGGTGGAAGGAAGGTAGAAGAGAAAAATCGAACAAAAGAGCAGGAAAACGGGGGCAAAAAAATACAGGAAAGGAAAGTTCGCTAATTATAAGTTAAATCGAGGGTCATCGAGGGTGGGGGCGGCATCAGGAAGGGGGCGTGTTCGTGGAGGTTGGACGAATGTAAAGTGGCTTCTCTGAGAAATTGCAGACGAACAACTCGAAGGATACGCTGGACTCGAGGATCTCAAGGATCTGCAGAGTAAACGAACGAGCGTTTGCAAAAAAAAAAAAACCGTCGTGAAGATTCTCAACTTGAGAATCAAAGCCTGTCTATCGAGGGAAAAACTTATAAAAATCTCTACTTGAACTTTATTTTCCACGAAATATCTTTGAAATATCTATGAGAGAATTTATTAAATCCTTAATATTTCATTTTATTTGATGGCATTGCAGTTTATTTCCTGGCATTTCAGTTGATGAAATCCTATTGAATTTAAGTCTTTCAACCATAAAATTTACCCCGTGTAAATGTTATAAGGTAGTGAAATCATGAATGTGAAAAATCTTTCAAATCCTTTTTGATATCTTCTTCAACCGATGTCCTGCTGTTTATAAAACTACTTTCACTGCCACCAGATAGTAAAAAACAAGCTCACTGTGGAATTTAATTTACATTTACATTTGGACGAAAAAAAAAACACATGAAATAAATGTTCTTCATACGACACGTGGAATTTGTTTCTTCGACCTCCTGATGCGAGGATTTAAAAGTGAGGAAAATGAAATGTGTGGAAAAATAAAATGTGTGGAAAAATAAAATGTGTAAAGGAATAGCACGTGAAAAAAAAATAAATAAAAAGTGTATTAAAATAACATTTGCGAAAGAATGAAATAAAAAAATAAAAAATAAAAACAAAATGTGACAATAATAACAATAGTGAATAAATAAACATGCGTGAAAAATGTTATTTATATTTTTTACGTGAAAAAATAAAATGGGTGAAATAATAATATTTGTGACAAAAAACAAAAGGATATATAAGTGAGCCATATTGCCAGATTGACGCTTTTTGAACTGTTCCAAGCAAAGGGTTTTTAAATCATTCGAGGGTTTATAGAACCAAATAAGTGAAAACAACTGTCGTCAGAATATTTTGTACACATTTAAAGGCAAGGAAGAGAAAGACGAGAATGTGTGTTTGTGAGCGCAAATGTGAGAGTGTGAATGTTAGTGTAAAAGTGAATGTTAGTGTCAATATGAAGTTTGCACCACGTCAGCCACGTCGTTGAAGCTCTTCATTGAGTGGACAGCGAAAGTGCTGCCATCGCCCCATCATCGCCATGCCATGTCTCGCCACGCCCCCTTCTCGCCCTACCACGCCCCTTTTTTCCCACGTTCGTCGTCGAACTTCTCCATATTTTTGTTTCATTTTCATTTTATTGTGTCGTCCGAGTTGTCATCGTACTGGAAATTCCAGCAATGAGATGTCCATTTGGCCAAAAGGATCGAAAGCATACTCGAGTCAAAAAGGGGGGAGAAGGCGAGACAAAGGAAGGGTTGAAGGTTGAGAGAAATAGAAAGAGAGCGAAAGGGAGAGAGAATGAGAGAGAGAGATAGGGATAGACTGAGAGAACTTGTAGCAAAATGTGATCCTATCAACGACATTTGGGAGATTTTTGTCCGAACCCTGGCCACCTTAGTTTTCAATCGCCCCAGTCTAATGATAAGGATCATGATGTTCAAAACGTCTGATGGGTCTCGACAGGATCATGATTATTTCTTGCACACACACAGATACACCAATTGAAGAACATCAAGTGAAGGGCGAGAGCGCGGAAAATATTTTCAATCAACGTGAATTTTCGTCTCGTATCGGCGAAAACTACCGGAGGACACAAAGGATGCTTTTTTGGGGAACTGTCAATGGCGATGTTCTAAATGTCGTTTGTGTGATGATGGTGATAGTGATTATGATGTTGTTGTAGTTTTAATTATAGTTCTTATTGTTGTTTTATTCATTGTTGTTCTTGTTATTTTGCTCATTGTTGTCGTTGTTGTCGTTCTGTCTCTGCCTCTGTCACAAGACTCAACTCGACATCTGCTCCCCTCAGTAATTAGCCTGATGATGCCATCCACAGTGGACCAAAGGGACCGAAAGAAAGCGACACCAGGGGGATGTGCGAGGGAGATGGAGATGTTTTAGAGGGACCTCATCAGGGTCCTGGTCACTGTCACCGAGCTAATTAACTGAGTGATGATGCGAACGAGAATGTTTGAAGCAACTATTGTCACGAATTATGGACAGCGAATCGCTTTCTCTCTCCCGCTCACTCTTCTGTCTCTCTTCTCCCTTCTTCTCACCCTTCTCTTTTGATCTGACTCTCTTCTTCTCTCTTTTCCTCCCTCTCTCTCTCTCTCAGTCTCTTGCTTGATTAGCCGATATCAATCTTACAATCGTTTTAATTAAATCCATCAAAGGGACAAACACATCAACATCAACATCATCACAAACAGAAACCCAATCACACAAACATATGCGAGAGGTGAGCGTTCTCACGCATGGTGAACTCACACATACAGAGACCATGGTGAACTCACATATACAGAGACCAAAGGAAACTCACACACATAGACCATGGTGAACTCTCTGACACACAGACCATGGTGAACTCTATCAGACCAACGGGACGGGGGTTTCGGCCAAATAAACTAGAGTTACTGATGAAGTTCTGGCCTGTTGGTGACTCACGTGAGTAACTCTCATACACAGATATACCAATGAGACATAGACATACTAACGAGACATAGACACACTTACGCATTGACACACACACACAGACACATAGTCACACACACATACACACTCAAAGTACTCACCGTTGTAGGCAATCATCGCGTCCGGCCAGGGCCAATTTGACGATGTCCGCAAACACGGGGATAACAACCCAATCATTCGGTTTAGTTGTCACCGTCGTCGTCGTCGTCGCCGCTGTTGGCGTCACCAACATTGTTGTTGTTGTTGTTCCTGGTGATGTTGTTGCTGCTGCTCCTGCTGCGGTCAGTTGTGGCCCATGTGAGGCGGAGTAGGTTGAGGCGGATGATGACAATGAGGGCGAGATGGAGGAGTTGGAGGCGTGGCCGTGGGCGTGGGAGATTTTCTTTATGTGCGTCGCCTCCGCTGTCGTCGTTAGGTTTGTTATTGTTGTTGTTGTTGTTGCTGGTACCTCTAGTGCTTCGACATTTATTGTTGATGTGGGTTGTTTGGGTGTGTTTGTTGTTGTTGCTGATCCTAATGTTGTTGTTGCTCCTCCTGCTCCTAATATTGTTGTTGCTCCTACTGCTCCTAATATTGTGGTTCCACCTACCCCCAATGTTGTTGTTGCTCCTAATGCTGTTGTCGACGGCGATGATGATGGCGGCGTTGATGTTGCCGTCGACGTTGTTGTTGTTGCCGTCAACACCGTTCCATCCGCAGCCGATGACGACGATGTCGATAGCGACGAAACCATTATCGTCGATGATGCCGCCGATCCCGCAATCGGTTGAATTGTTGCTGATGTTGTTCCATTGGTCGCTGTCGATAACATCGTTGTTGCCGATGATGATGACAACGCGTCAGTCTTTGGTTGGTTTTGATGATGATGGTGATGTTGTTGTTGTTGTTGGTTTTGATGATGATGATGGTTTTCATTTAAGACGATTGCCTGCTTCTGCCACAAATCCCCATGTCCTTCGGCATGACGTTGCATACAGTCCAATTGCTGGCATGTCGTCGTCAATTTGCTCCACTGTGCACATGGTCATGGACATGAATATGGAAAATAGAATGAGAAGGAAATTGATTATAATTTTGGGAAACTGAAAAATGTGTTGTGGGATTCATTTCAGGGTCATTTGAAATCAGGGTTCTTTTGGATTTGATATTATTTTGGGTTCGGTATAATTTGAATTCTGTTTGATTTAGATTCGTGGTTGAGATTCGAAGAGAACTCGACACCCAAACCCGAAACTTAAATCGAGACAACTTCGAGGACTCCTAAATCGTTCTTCTTCAGACATTCTTTCGACATGAAGACATTGAAGATGAGGTTCCGGTAGAAGTAAAGAATGCAGAAATCGTCGGTCTTCATCATCGGTTTCAATCGATTTTCAGACGATGCAGAAACCCAAGAATTTTCATACGATGCCGAACCCCTTCGATAGTCGTTTGTTGCAGGACTCAAGTCGATTGTCACAAAGGATGCAGATCCGAACTAGTCGAATGTCCGGTGCTGGCAAGGATGGCGGAAGTCTAAGCCGAAGTGGATGGATGGATGGACTGACGTGCGCTTCATCGGAAACGGAAATGAAATTCTGAGTTGATGACATCGATGCAGAATGAGTTTTTGAGGGGAGATGGGATGATGAAAATAAGGATTGAGAGAGAGAGAGAGAGGAGAAGATGACGACATTGAGTGGTGAGGGAGAAGTTGAATGAAAAGACATGAAAAGGAAGTGATGGATGATGAAGGACGGATGGATGCAATAATGCTACAAGAGAGAAGGGAGAGAGTAGTTGAAAGAAGGGAGAGAATTTGAAGGTAGGAAGAAAACGTTGAAGGAAGGAAGAAAAATTTGATGGTAGGGAGAGAATTTTAAGGTAGGAAGAAAAAGTTGATGGTAGGGAGAGAAAGATGAAGGCAGGAAGAATAAGTTAAAGGAAGAAAATTGTCGAAATCCCAATTGCATCGACATCCAGAGCACATGAATTCCACATGAAGAGACAACTGGGATCTGGGTCCAAGGATCGAACGACCCAATTATCCAGCGAACCATTGACTGCTGAACTGAACTACCGCCCACAGCCACGCCCACTCATCCAACGACCCATCACACACGAACACATCACCCAACGATCCATCGACTCATTCATCGGCCACTCAATGCTAATCGAAGGAACGGTGGAAGGACTTCAGGAATCAGGATCCCACCACATTGAGGACCAATCAACTCGTAATGCGGTGATAAAAGGACGAACACAATGCAGCACATTTCATGGCCGGCCACAAAGAACCACAAAAGATCACAAAGAAACATAACGAGAGGAGGAATAAAGAGAGAAAGAATAAGGTGGGGGAGAATAAAGAGAGAAAGAATAAGGTGGGGAAGAATAAGGAGAGAACGAATAAGTAGAATAAGGAAGTGAAATTACGAGAGACAAAATAACGAGGGACAAAATGAAGACAAGAAGAATAACGAGAGACAAAATGAAGACAAGAAGAATAACGATAGCCAGAATAAGGACAAAAAGAATAACGAGAGCCACAATAAGACGATCCAGAAGAATGAGAGAAATATAGAGAAAAACAAAAAGATAAAATTCCCAGCAGGAAATCGCAAAAGTTATCGCACGACATTCGACGAACTCCAATAAATCGGAGACAACGAAATAATCATAATCAGGATGTTTAATATTTTATGAGAGCGCAGAGACCAAAGTCAGGCGGATGATATCACGATTTATGGGAATCTAGAGAGAGAAAGGGAGAATGAAGAGAGTGGACGACAACAATTGGTAGCAGTTGGAGGTGTTCGGAGACGCTGCTATCGACAATCGTAAATCAGTGATGAGTAAATTGCATGCGATGTACGATGATTTTTATGATGACTGCAGGGCACCACGACCTCATGACTCTCTCTCCCTTTCTCTGCCTCTTAAATTCTTGGTCTTCATCTTTTATCCGCCTTGCCTCTCCTGCTTTGACTCTCCTTATTCGTCCCTCCTCCTTTGGCCTTCTCTCTTCTATCTTTACTTCGCCTTTCTTTCGTCCCACCCACCAACAACATCTGAACAAACATCAGGCCTGGTGTCGAGGAGAGGTGAAGAAGGTGGAAAACCTATTGAGGAAGACCGTGGCTGACGGACGGACAGACGAACGAAGGACGGACAGACGAACGATGGAGAAAGCACAAGCGAATGAGCTGCGAGATGACATTCTGTGAAGTGCATCAATAAAAGACGAGTGGCCGAGGGCTTCGGATAATGGACCAAACCACAGGGGGGTTGGGGCTGACAAAGACATAGAGAAGAGTGATGATGTGCGGGTGAAAGAGAGTGAGTGAGAGTGTGACCGAGTGAGAATGTGAGTGAGTGTGAGTGAATGAGCTTGTCGTTGGCATCGAGTGCAAGTGGTAATCAAGATTTTATGAGTGATTTTTATGATGAACGAGGGCGTTTGAGACACGACCAGCGATGGTCATATGATTCTCAGAGGGAGAAAGGGAGAGAAAGGTAGAGAGAGAGAGAGAAAATTAACGGCAGCTGCCAATTAAATTGAGGTGAAAACAAATCAATTCCAAGAATTGGCCAAAGATTTGAAAATGAAAGGAAATATTAGAAATGAAAGTGAAATATTAAAAATTAAAGCGAAATATTAAAAATTAAAGTAAAATATAAAAATTTAAGTGACATATTAAAAACCAGAGTGAACTATTAAAAATTAAAGTAATATATTCAAAATTAAGGAGAAATATTAAAAATTTGATTGAAATATTAAATAATTGAAATTAAAATTGAAAAGTTAAGATTTTATTTTCAAAAATATTTCTTAAAATCACGAACCCGTAATTAATCTTCATAAAATTAGCAAAAAATGTATTAAAGGGAAAAAGTCTGTTTTCTTGACCAAAATTATTTTTTTAAACTAATAAATTCATCCTTTTATTTTATATTGCATTAGAATCTCCTCCATCAAAATCAGTTCGTTATATTCGATATCGTTATTGTTGGAGTTGTTGTTGCTGTTGGTGTTGTTATTGTATTGTTACCTACCCTCATTCCTCAATATTTGAATTTAATTTTGCGGTTTCCCATTTCCTAACATTCTCCCTATTTCTGCATATTTTTGAACCTTCTGATTTCTATTCCTTCTCTTCCTCTTCCACCCATGAGGATTCAGGATCCCATTGCATCTACATAGTGAAAAATAATATTTTACAAACGATGGATGACCCTCGGACTGGATTCGACAGGACCCGACACTTCTCCGAAGGATGCAGAGGACACTTCGAAGGATGCAGAGGACACTCCGAAGGATGCAGATCCGGAGTCCTTCGAATAAATGAATTTTGTCACCCGTGATTGGATCCTCTCGTCTTCCTCTTCACCCAATTCCATCGAAGAGATTCGGTTTATGCAACGAAGATCGAACACGATGTCGAAGGAAGGAAGAAGGAGATTATATTGTGGGGAAGAGAGAGAGAGAGAGGTGAAATAGTGGTGATGGAGAGAGAGAAGAGATATAATTCTGCAGAGAGAATCAAATTTTTGAGAGAGAGAGAGAGAGAGAGATAGAAAGAGCGGCTTGTGAGATGCGTTGATGGAAACCGCAATCCATTAACTAATTGCCAACAACTAATTACTCTCGACGGCCCAACCAACCCTATCGACTTCTCACTCTCTCGCTCTCTCTTTCCCCCCATTTACCACGCCACAATCGAGTTCGTTACGGTGGCAACGTCTAGGGTTGCCACCATTAGCTGTTGTCAGCTCTAGTTGCGGTGCCATCTGTTGGCTGAATTTTCAACTCGTTAGCTGCCTAATTTAATGGCGAGCAGAAGTGTAGAATTACAAAATTCTAAGCCATTCTCTCTCTTGGTATTCGAGATAAAATGTTTCTATTTCATTCTATCTCTAGGTAATTGAGATAAAATCCTTCCATTCGGGTTTCATAGAAAAGCCTTGTCATTAAGATGAAACCATTGCTGACAATTGTTTCAGTCCATGGTCAATGAAGCGAACCATTAAGAACCACTTCTTCTGGTCCTTGTTTCAGCCAACTGCTGGCCATCGTCTAAGCCTTTTTCTGGCCTTAATTTAAGCCAATTCTTGACCTCGACGCGACCTGATCCGCCTTCATTTGATTCTGTAAACATCATCCAAGACCTGAGTAAGCAATGGGAAACGTAATCAAGCGTTCTATCTCTCTCACTCTTTCCTAGTTTAGCTATTTACTTTCTCTTTTCCACTAGTTTTCCCAGAGATCTCTCTCTTTTCATCCGTTTTTTCACAGATCCTCTCTTTTCATCCGGTGTTTTTCGTTCTGCGTTCTTTAGTTTTTCTCTCGCTTTGCCTAAATGAAGAAGCTTTTAGATCGATGCTATAGCGATGACAGCGGGATGTTGTTGTTGAGATTGTTGTTGTTTGTTGCCTGGAAAAAGCCAACCATCCGGCCACATCGTTGGCCTCTTACTATCCGACCCCATGTTCCCATCGCCCTCATCAGAAAATTCAACCCAACGTTGTTTGAACTTACGCGAACTTTTTAGCCGAGATGTCGAGATTCCCTTGCTCTCTCTCTCGTTTCTCGGCGCGATGGAGGGCAGGTCGGATGAGATCGGGTCAGAGGGAGGTCGTTTCAGAGGGAGGTTGGGTCAGAATGAGGTCGGAGCAGGGCTGCAACATGTTGCCGTTTGCTAACGATGGCCACCAGAGTCGTTCGGAATGCGAAGGCGCTGCAACCGCCAACGACGACGACCTCCGGAGCAAAGCGGGTCAGGCGCACTTCATCATAACTGGTGAGAGGTAGGGATGGAGAACGAATGGATGAAGAGATGAAGGAAGGGTGGGTGAAGAGATGGACGAAGAGAAGAGGATGAAAGGAAGGGTTCGTGGAGGTCGAGCGGGGTTTGCACGAGGTCCTGATGGCCTGGTGCGCTCGGCTGGTTCATCGTCGGCGTGCGGCTCGTTCAGCCGCGGAATCGCAATCGGCACGAGGGAGTCAAATGGAGGCAGTCGGCTGAAGGAATGGGGCAGATGTGGAGGGGAGGGAGGCGTGGCATTTTTTGCGCGAGAGTCAAAAACAGCGGTTCAGAGGTCATAGATTTCAGTTAGTTACGTGCCAGTGGTTGCCGTTCTTTCGTCCGTCCATCTGTCCGTCGACGGCTGCAGCAGCTGAATTTTTTAAATCGATTCAGATGTCAAGTGCAAACGTTCGCTTTTCTCTTACTCCTTTTTCTATCCCTACCAATATTCCTATCTCTCTTTCTCTCGCTATCCTCGACCACTCGTTGATGCAAATCAAATTCTCCATCGCTGGCCGCATTGACTTTGCACGCTCCGAATTCATTGGCAACACGGACATCGATTTGGGATTTGTTTGCCTTTAGAATTTGTTGGTTTTTTCCTTCCTCCCTTTCCTTTTCCATTCCGCTCCTTTCGCTTCGTTTCGTTTTGATTTTATTTCGTTCGCTCGCCATGGCCTTTGGAGGCAGCGAATGCGAACGAGTGTCGGGAGTGCAAGTGTTAAAATATATTTGTTGTTTGTTTGAACTGGACTTTGTTGTTATTCTAGTTATTTTTGTTGTTACATCTGTATCAGATTTCAACGTGTTTGCTCTTTGCAAAGGGATCGACGGGGATCAAGAGTTACAGGCTGAGGGGGGCGGGGCAACTTTTTCGATTCGTTTTGTTTCGTTTTCAATACCTGTCGGTTGTTAGGGATCAAAATTTACAAATCGAAAAACTTTGCAAGAACCTACAGCTACAGTTCGATGCTGGACATAGGAATAATTCTAAATAATAAATCTAAATTTTTTTTCTATTCCTTTACCTTTTATAATTTATAATTTTACCTTAAAATAATTTAAATATTTGACATGATCAATATAGATCTAATAATTTACATAATCATATAACTTTTCAATTTATGAAGTTATTTAGGTATTTAAACAAAATAAGTTTGAATAAAATAAATGTTAAAGTTTTATAAATTAATCATTAATTTATTTAGAAGATGTTGATACTTCTTTTTGAAAAGAACGGTCAGCTTAAGTTTAGTTTGTTTTAATCCCTTCCTATCTTTTTTTCTAATCCCATTTACTCCTTATACTAACTTTATACCCTAGAGTACTTTCTTCTTCTTCAGCACTTTTTTCTCTTCACTACTGTTTTTCTCTTTACTACTCTCATGTAACTTCTTCTGAATTTCGTGACTTTTTTAACTCCATTCTCCTATAAAAACTATATCTGATCTACCATATCCCCAAAGTATTTTTTTCCTATTCGTTCTGTCTCGTTGTCTCGTACGATTAAATCGTAATTTTTAATGGATTTCTAGATTAGTGTGAGTTCCATTAAATAAATGTGCGCTTGCTTCAGGCTCTTTCACCCTCTCCTTCTGCAGTTCCACCATTTTTCCTCCCTATTCTCTTCCTCTCCTTCTCTTTCACTCCTTCTCTTTTACCCTTCTCTTCACCCCACTCCGTGAGAATGATGCAAAAAAACCGCGTGGGTGGGACGACGACATGAGGCTGATGAGGAGGAGAAGTTTTAATGCAATTATTGTCGCATTTAAGCGAAGCTGTCAACTAAATTTCGAGCAACGCGAAACTCATCGCTATCGGCGACACTTTGGCGTGTGTGGGGGGCGTGGCATGCGTCAACCCGTTAGGTGGACGACGTGGAGTGGGCGGAAAATTTCCCAAAAGGACGTTCGTGAAAAATCCGTCGACGGCGTGCGAGACATCGTCGCATTAGACAACACTTTGGCAAGGGAATTAAAAGAGAACATGACGTAATGTAACATAGCGTGACGTTACGTTGCATTACGTAGAGAACTGCAGTTTGTTTCACAGGAGCAGGTGTTGCCGGATCGTCGCACTCGAGGTGAATAAAAAATGCATGGGAATTAAATTGTTTTACGACAGGTAGGTTTCATGTAGGTTCGTGATGTGATTGAATTGAATGTGATTCCCGTGAATTTTAATTAAAATATTTATTTTCAAGAATGAAATTCTAAAGAAAAAAATTTAATTTTAAAAGGAAAAAAATGTTAGTTTACATGAAAAAAATTTAATTTTAAAACAAATGTAAATTTACATAAAAAAATGTAATTTTACAAGAAGAATTTTACGAAAAAAATTAAAATAAGAAAAAATTTAATAAAATACAAAATGTAGTAAGATGATGTAAACTTACTACATACTACGTTTTATATGGAAAATTTTTCTGTTAAATAAACATTGAGTAGAAAAAGGTTTAGTGCATAAAATTCAGTTTGGTTCTTATAAAAACTCTCGTCATTAAAAACTTCGAACAAAATAGTGAGTGCATTAAGCAAGCGAAGCAAAAAAACTAACGATGTTGAAGAGTAAAACCAAAATTCCTTGATATGAAAAACGCATCAACGCATATGGAAAGAAAGTGAAAAGGAGAGAGGAAGAGAGAAATTGCTATCAAATCCCACAAACTCAGACCATTCAAATTGAAACGCAACAAAAAAGATAGAAAAGAATGAGAAAAGTAGAAAAATATAAAGTAGAGAAAAAATAGAAGAAGAAAAAAATGAGGTAAAAAATAATGTAAAGAAAAAATAAAGTAAAGACAAAATAAAGTAAAGAAAAAATAAAGAAGGAAAAAAATAGTAAAGTAAAGAAACGTAAACCAACGCAAGGCAAACGCATTTGAGAACTATTTAAAAAATGTTTCAATGAAATCCAAACAACTGTGAACGAAAAATATCTGTGAATTCCCTCAGGTGGCAGCATTGCACCATGCCACACGCACATTCACACATACACACACACACCCGAAACATGCTCCCACGCACACACCAACAGTTTCAAATGGCGTTCGCTCGCTCCGTTACGTTACGTTACGTTGCAGCGTGTAAAAAGCATGAAAATTTACTTCGGACATTTTCAGCTCACGTTGGTCTTCGAATGTGTTTCCTTCTTTGTCTCTTTCTTTCGATCCTTCTTTTTCCCTATCTCTGAGGGGGCGAGTGAGTGAATGTGTGTGTGTGAGTGAGTGTCTGTGTGTGTCTCTGTATGTGTGAGTGCAAGAGGGCATTACATTTCACGTTATTCAAGATAACGAATTCTGCGCCATTTCTAGCCTTCCGTCTTTCGATTCTTTCTTTCTATTTATTTTAATTTTTTTTTCTATTCTATTTTTCTCTTTTGCTCACTTTTGGTTTGAATCTCACTGTCTCTGTCTCCCATCTCTATCGCTCTCTGTCTCTCTTCGCTGCTTCCGTTTTATTCGAATTTGCATTTGAGAGATTTTCCGAACGTGCGACTCGTGCGAAAATGCGAAAATCATGTTCGCATCGCTGCGACTGTCGATGAGGATCCGCTTCCGGTTGAGGTGAGAGAAGGAAAAATAAAGGAAAATGGAGGAAGTGAGAAAGAGTAAGCGAGATAGAGAAAAGTGCGGACTTGGTGAAGGATATCAAAGGGTTTTTGCACGAGCTGCAATCAGCGAAAAAATTAAAAACAATCGCTTTCAACGAGAGAGAGAGAGATAACGTGAGACCACGTAGAGGAAAATTTGCGAAAATTAGTTGGGATTGGGTCAATTAGACCCAGAGTGTAAGTGTAGTTGTGGTGTTAATGTGAATGATATGGAATTTCTCATATTTTATTAATTTTAATATAAAATTGAAATAAAAAATGATATAAAATAATTCAAAAATTATTTGAATTTTGATTTAAAGAAAATAAAAATAAAGTTAATAAAAATATACAACTTTTTCCCGATCTCAAATTCATACTTTTGGTAGTTCTTCGATTCCAACTATTCGTTCATGTTAATTTCAAACTATCTTCACGACCACACTAGGAAACCATCTCTATCGAAATTTCCCCTTCCCATTCTCCTCATCATGGAGTGGAAATTATGATTTCCAACCTCTCAACACGTACCTTCAATTTCCATTAAATGACGTAAATTCGCACCAGACGACGTCTGGCGGGAAGCATTCGATGTGACTGCCACACCCCATTCTGCTTCGCCCCCAAACACGCGTACTTCCTCGAGATCCTCCAGCGAACGAGGAGCGAGTGCGAAATTAATTCGTTGTGAGAAGAGATTAGTGGGGCGTAAATACGAGAGTTTTTGAGAAGCGAGGCAGAAATAGGGACAAGGACAGAGGGTGTTAATAATTTAATAACCCTAACCCAGGGAATTTTAGGAACGAAAGAGAGGAGTAGAACTACCAAGAGGTAGAGAGAGATATACCATGACGAAGAGAAAGAGAGAGAGAGAGAGAGAGAACGAACGCAATTCAAACTAATCCTCGTGAAAGTTCTTTATGTGCTTCCTGTTGTAATTGTTGATATTATTCTCAGTTAGTGTTGTAAATGTTGTAGTTGTTGGTGTTCCTGTTCCTGGTTATTGTTGTTGTTGTACACCATCATACTAAGGAGCTCTCTAAAGAGCCGGAAATTTATGCTCGCGCCATTAAAAATTTGCCCACGAACACGATGGAGAGAGAGAAATTGATGGAGGATGAATTAAAAATCGTCGCACGTTTTCAACACATTTAATTTGAGGTGATTTTCAACGACTTAGTTGTTGTAGTTGTATTTGTTTTTCTCGTAGTTGTACTTATTTGTATTGAAGTTCTTATTGCGTTTGGTATTGTGGTAGTTGTATAACATTTTCTGTACTTACCGTTATTTTGAGTCTCGCTATCGGCGGCGACTCCAGCGTCTCGAGTATCGCCGTCGCACTATTGTAATTTCCCACCAGCAGACAATACTGGGCGACTCCGCTCCACAACTCCACGGTTCGGCTGCGATCTCGAATCCCGCTGCACTGTGGGCGTTTGTATTCGTTTTCGTATTCGGTTCAGTTCACATGGAATTGGAATTAGAAGAGATTGGGGGAGGAAAACAAATAATTATTAGTTGCAAGAATGTTTCAGGGAAATTTAATCTAGTCCAGCATAAGGCAAGATTAATGGAAGTTGTTCCAGGGGCTTATCGAGCAGTGGTAATGGATAATTTCAAGAAGATTACGAAGGGAATGAAATAAGGGAAATATTTTGTAAAGTGACAAATGGGTGGAGGAAATTATCTCAGCATGAAATTATCAGAGTAGTTATTTTGGTTGAATTTTAAAATTAAGTGATCATCATGAATTTATTCTAGTTTCAATGAGTACAATATTATTATTTCTTAATTGTGATTTTAGATTATTTACATGACTAACTTCAAATACCAAAAAAGACCTATCTTTCTAGTTACTTGAGTATTAAACCAATTCTACATATAAATTGTCTCATCAATCTCTATCATCTGCTCAAATGTTCCCCATTTCGAAATAGAAATACCCTTCAAGCAAACCTCACTTAATCGAGACATGAAGTAACTCCCTCAATCAGGAGCCATTACCTCGGTATAATCGAATTATGGACTGATCGGAGTAATTGAATATTTTTCTCCACACGAATCCTGTGTTCTCGAACATCCTGCCTGCCATTGGATTTGACGATTATGAGTCAATTATCTGGACTTAAACATCGGAATTAGCCTCAACATCGACTGCCAAATGGATCGGTAGAGATTCCCGAAATTCTCATCGTTAAAATGATTGTGCGTGTGAGAAACAACATCGACATGAACATTCACAATACACAGACAGAACGAACGACAGACAGCGATTGAAACAATTCTGACCAGAACAACTCGAGTCGTTCGAGTGGCATCAGCATCAGCAACAACAATAACAACAACAACAATCACAAGAACAATAAGAACAAAAACACCAACAACTACAACAAACACTGTACCAAACCGAGTCCACTGGAAAATCTAATGAATTTCTTCATTCCTCGAATGGCAAAATCTAATGAATTTCTGTCTCTTGCTCTCGATTGTTGTCGGCGATTACGAATGCAATTGCAATTGCAACTGTATGTCTGTCTAGCTGTCTGTCGGTGTGGCTGTCTCGATGTCTGTCCATGTAGATGTCTATCCGAAGTGGTAACAGTAGTAGTCGTCGTAGTTGTTGTTGTTGCTGTTTTCACATTTCGGCCATTTCAAGTATGCAACATCGGTCGAATGCATAACAAACCAATTTCAAAATTGTTTACAGAATGAACAACAACAACAACAAACAAGAACTATGAGAACAACAACAATAACAAGAACTATTAGAACAAAAACAATAAGAAGAACTATGATAACAACAAGAAGAACATCATCATCTTTACCATCATCGTCATCACCAGGACCATCTCCATCATCAATAACAATAGAAGATTCTGAACTACCAGGTCGGCACAACAAAAAAAAATGAATGTATGGAAACTATGGACACAAGAACAATGGAAACAACAACAACAACTAATGGAAGCAAAAACAATTGTGGAAGGAAGAAGTACCATGGAAGCAAAAACAATTATGGACGCAATAACAACAAGTTGAAGGAACAGAAACTATGGTAATAGCAACAACAACAACAGCCAGAACTCCAACGTTGGATCAACTGCAGAGCGATGCCACTTGTGTGTCCGAGAATCAGAGATGGACTTCTTTCTCCTCTCACCCACACCGATCAACAATGGGAACGAAGGTGAACGACAGACTTCTGAAAGCTTTCATGAAACCGAGGACTTTCATAATCTGATTTCAGACTTATGGGTCGACAGGAGATCAGTGCGGACGAGAGAATATAGTACTCTTAACTATGGTATATAAACAAACTATTATCTTGTTGAAATGGTTTTTTAGAGAAAATTTATTTAAATTTAGTATATTCATTTATATATTAAAGGTCGTTTAGGTAAGAGTTTATTTTCTTTAAAATCTTAGATTAATCCTTTAAAAGCAATTAATTTTTGATAACTAAAAATCCATTGAACGATTAATTATCTAAATCCCAAGAGAATACCACTTAGAGTCTAATCTAAACAAATCTTGTTCTCACGTTTACACCGTGGTTATCACTAGACCCATGACAAATTTCACGGTAATTCTCCTACGGAATGAAATACTCTATCGTGGGTCAACCACGTACAACCTGCAGTCATCACTGGCGAACTTTTGCCTAAACAAATTATGACTCGGATTTCCAGGATCCCATCCTTTGCTTTCACAAGCGACTCAAACGACAACGACTTGTCGTCTCCTGGACAACGAAAACGATGATGACGATGACGATGACGATGATAACGAGGACAACGATGTCGACGACGTTGATGGTGAAAACGATGATGAAAATGTTGCCGACGACAATGACGACGAATGGTTAGAAGTATGAATGGATAACGGTTTGTTCCATCTCTAACCGCTGTAATTAGAATTCCTTTCCCAATTATCTCGCTTTCTCTGACTCTATTTCTCTCTCTCTCGTTATCTCTCTCTCCATCTTTCAGTCCTCAGGACGGTGGCGACGTTCGGTTGGCCTCATGGATTTATCTCCTAACCTTGTCTGGTTTATGTGAGAGAGTGTGTTTGTTGGTCTTGTTTACACAGTTTGCGGCTGAGGTTTGCGGGTGTGCATCTCTGTGTGTGTGTATGAAAATTACATTCTATCGGTTCTGCTTCCCTCAAACACATACTAATACACACACACACACACAGTAAGACCACATGCATCATAAAGATTTTGAATTTAATTTTCTTTGTGTATGCCTCGACTACTATTTATGAAAATAATATTTGTTTCTGAATAGTTGTGGGAAATTGAGGTTTTCAAAAACCGAAAGAGCGATAATTGGGTTATCGTTGGTGTGAACGACGAATGAATTCCTTGAATGCTAATCAATTAAAATTCGACAGACTTCGATTTCCGAAAAAGGTCGAAGGGTTTATTTTATGGAGTTTATGAGTAAATTGGCCACATTGAGAGACAAGAAGAATTTTCATCGGAAACCAACATGATTTTTCATCAAAGGCATTGTTGTGATCTCCTGAATGTTAATCAAGGGTTGCCGAAATCCATCTTCTTCTTCTGCTTCTGTTTCTCTCTCTCTATCTCTGTATGTCCTTTTTGATCCCCTCTTTGGTCCTCTGACTGTGGAATTAATTGGGCTCCTCGTGCGGTTTGGTTCATTGGAAATTCTCTGATTTCGCAGTAAAAAGGACCCACGGCTATCGAAGGACGATGGTCGTTGGATGGTGGACAGCAACAGAGATAGCAACAACAATAGTAACAACAGGATAAAGGCAACAACAAGACGAAGGCGAACACGCACGTACGCCCTTGATAAATGTTTAATGCAGAGATCTGGCCTCATCCTTCTCTGACCTCTGCCTTCTCTTGGCTCTTTCTTCCTTCCTTTACCTCGTTCTTCCTTCCTCTACTCCCTTGTTTCCTTCGTCCTTTTCTTGTTCCTTTCGTCGGTTCCCATCGTCCTTTTTGCAAACACTGCAGCGACTGTTGCCGACGATCGCAAGCAACATCGACACAGCATCGATAACAACACCACGTCCACCACCAAAAAGAGTTCATTTGGTTTTATAATTCAATTTCATTTCGCAAAGGGTCCGGCAACGCCGTGGCCGCCATCGCCACGGTCGACCGCCCACTTGCGCCCCCCGACCCTTGGGGCCATTGCATACGCCTCCATGGGTTGCCGTCGGTAGTTGATTTGCTACCCATGGAAAAGAGTCGGAAGTTTTTTTCTTCTTCCTCCTTTTCACTGCGGACTTTTTCGATCCCCCTTCGATGAGGATGGACCACGCCCTTTCCCTTTCCACCCCCCTCGTTGGGGGAGAATCACTTACCTGGAGAATCTCGTTGCACACGAAGAGCCGCAGACGTGCCGACCAGTCGAGATAGGTTTCCAAATTGCAGGTCTTCTTCGGGTCCTGCGCCCCCGGCGGCCCACCCGACGCCAATGGTTGGTCCCATTTTTTCTGTGACTTGCAAATGTGGTTCGGGTATCGTTCGAAAGAAGAAGCACCGGCGATAGCGATTGTGATGGAGGCAGCACCGTTGGCGATGGCGGCACCGACACATCGATGGCCATGCAGTTAGCGTCCACAGAAGATGAGAAACAAGTTTGTGGAAGAAAGAAACCGAGAAAGAGAGAGAGAGAGAGATCTTGAATTGAGGTTGGTTTTCACTGAATATTTGATGAATGCTGAGGAACAGAGTGAGTGGAACGTGTAGTGAGAAGGAAGAAAAGGAAAGCGTCGAGTAGGAATAGTGAGAGGGGAAAGAGTAAGTGGTGAATGAGTGAGAGGGGAAAGAGTAAGTGGTGAATGAGTGAGAGGGGAAAGAGTGAGAAAAACAGAGGGCCATTTGTGAGGTGATAGGGATATTGGATCAGGAGAGAGTCTAAGAGTCAGGTGAGCGGAGCGGAAAACGTGATCCAAAAGAGAGGAGTTTGAGACAAGGTTGTGAGAAAAACACTACGGAAAGACTATGAGTGAATTGAGCATGGAAAAAATCAAATGTAAGGTAGAAGAAAGAAGACACTTGATGGAACTGATGGATGGGATGTTGGTCGATGACGTGGTAAACGAGAAAAAAGAGAAAAGTGAAGAAATTGAGGAATGCTAATGTCAGAAGAGAGTAGTTCGATGGGTTTAGAGAAGGAAACATATATTAAGGAGCAATAAAGAAGTAGGAGAAGGTGAATGCAATTTGGAGAAAAGCAATGGAAATCAAAGATAACTAAAAGTTTCGAATTGAAATACTATACAGAAATTATAGCCTAATATCTCCATAGCATCATAAAGATTTCGCATCACATTTCGAGTAGAGAAAAAGAAAAAAATGGACTAATTCGAAGTAAATAATTCATGCTGAAATAAGTGGTAGAAAAATGAATCCATCTCCAACTTGAGACAATGAATGAGGATCAGAAAGCTTCTTGAGAAAAGATGAGAGTGAATTCAGTGGAATAAAGCGTCGACGAAGCAGGGAAATGGGAACAATTAATAATAATGAGGCAAGAAGAGGAAGAAGAAGTTCTTTCGTCTGATGCTAATTAAATTCTCCGCATGCAATTGCATTGAAATAATATTTGCTTAAAATTACGAAATACTATTTTCATCTCCATTTGTGGAATTTTCCCGACTTACGCGATGAATGAAGGAAGAAAAAACAAGAAACTTGAATAAACCAAGAAAAACAGGAACTTGATGGAGTGAGAAATTACGACGGAATGTCCTACTACGTTTTTTTTACTCCTCATAAGTTCATTCAATCTACTACTCATCATCGTCATCATTTTCTTCTGTTATTCCTCTTTTCATCTCTTTTACACATTTTTTTCACTACTCTTTTTAAACTTTCTGTACTCCTATTTTTAGTGTAAATTTCCCTCCTCTTTTTGCACATTTTTACTCATGTTTATAGACATAATTCCACTCCTCTTTTTACACGTTTTTTACTACTATTTACAGACATAATTTTAACTCCAATTTTTAAACTTTTTTACTTTCACTCCAAATTTTACTCCTCTTTTCAGTACTCTTTTTACTCATACATATTTTCACTCCTAATTTTTTACTATCCTTTAGAAACTCCGCCTTTTAACCCTTTTTCCCCTATTTTTCTTCTCTTTTTACTCATATTTTCACTACTATTTTCCTCTTTTTACTCCCATTTTAACTCCCTTTAGTTGACTGCTTCATTCCCATTCAATCGCATTCGACGCCGGCGTGGCACAAACAACAAAGCTGCGATTTAATTAAATATTTTTTCACGTTCTCTTCTCATCTTCGGTTTGTCTCTCGCTCTCTCGGTCTCTCTATCTCTTTCACTCTGTCTCTTGGTCCCTCGATTTCTCTGTCACTCGGTTCTATGCTCGTTCACTATGCCTTTATCTTGGTCGCTCCCATGGCGTTTTTGTCACAATAAAGTTCGTGCGAACGACATCCTGATCCCTGTGCCGCACAGCGAAAGTTCACGGCTTTCTCTCAGTGCATTTCCGGCGTCACAAAGAGCACACGACAGAGGGCGACGTATTCGTGGCGACGGGAATTTCAACAACAACAACAATCGCACATCGGGACCGAGACAACAAAAATAACCGTGAGGGAAACAATATGTGTGTTGTTTTTGTCGTTGTTTTTGTGTTGCATTCGCCATCAAAGTTTCGTTTCATTTAAGGAATTTTATTCACGCCCACAAAAGGAAGCAAGTGAAATCAAATATGCAAAGAGAAAGAGAGACGGAGAGAGAGCAGACAAAGGACGACAAGGATGGAATGAGGAGACGAGGGACACGAGGAGCAATTGAGAAAGAAGAAAGAACGAAGCTCGCAACGCACTAAAAAGGTATGAAACGGAAAACGCCGTCTCCATGAAGCTACTACTTTATTGAAATTAAAGTGCAGGTGACTCGAGAGATTGCAAAACTGAAAGACACAGCGAGAGTTGGAGTGAGAGAGAAAGAAGCAGCGAAGGTGGATGTGAGATAGAAAGAAGCAGCGAAGGTGGATGCGTGAAAGAAATGTAAGACGAGCGATTCAAAGAGCTAATATAGAGAAAAGTAGTTGAAAAGACCTAGAAGAAATTTTAAGGAGTTTTTAAGAAACCTTTACAAGAGTCGTTTTAAAAGTCGTGAAAGTGGAAGATTTGGTGAAGGAAGGTGTGGACAGAAAGGTGGAGAATTTAAGGACATAAAGGAAACTGAAGATAGATAATAATAATGGGAAAACAAGAGAGATAAAGAGATGTGAGGTGTGCTGAGGAGTCAATTGACAAAATCGTGAGAACAAATTGATGATAATAATGATAATGAATAATAAAAATAAAATAATGAAAAAATTAAATATAAAATTGAGTCCAAAAAACAAACAAAACCAAATATAAACAAACATTAAATGAAATTAAAACTTAATAAAAAAATGAAAAAGAAATTAAATGTAAATTTTTAAAAATGAAAAACACAAACATTTGGAGCACAAATAATGGAAAAATGATTGAAAAACGAACAATTAACCAATTGTATCCTCGATATGAATGGAGAAAAAAAACCCTGAACCAAAAAGGGAAACAACACAATTATGCAAATTTAAAATAAACAATCAAGTCAACAGAAGCCACAAAATAAATGAAATGAGAAAAAACTATTCATTAAATAACGTTACAAAAATTAAAAAAGATTACAAAAAAGGTTCAAATAAAAAAAATTAAATAAAATTACAATAACGTACAAATAAAATGAATAAACAAAAAAATTAAATTAAATTTACAAAAAATCAATTAAAAATAATGAAGAAAAATATATAAAATTACTAATAAAAAATGCATGTGAAAATACGAAATAAACATCGAATTAAATTACAAAAGAAAAATACATTGAAATAAGGAAAAAATTCAAAAAATGTACATTAAGCAAAAATGTGCAATCAAGTGATGTGTAATAAAATATAATTGAAAAAAATTAATATTTGCAAAGAAATGAAGCGATATGTAAAATTTAATGAAATATAAATATCTTTACAAAAATGTAAACTACAAAGTAAATATAAATAAAAGATAAAGAAAATATTAATACAAGTACATATATCAAATTTTTATAGTAGAAAAAATTTAAATTTAAAAAATATCGAAAATTCTGGATGAAAATTTTGAAATTCTGGTGAAACTTTTTATTTGGAAAACCAAGATAATTTTACCAACTCTGACTTACCTGTTTGTCCAGAAGAACGTTGCTGCTGCACTGCAGGAACTCCTCGGGCCCGATCTGTTTGGCCAGCTTCTTTTCGAGCCGGCACAGGATCTGAGCGTACTGAGAGGACGTCAGGCAGTCACCCGGGCTGCTGGCCACGAGCTGTAAACGAAGAACGGGGGGAGGTTTTAGACGAACGAAAGGGAAGTTGAGGATCATTGGATTGTGACCTTGTCCGCTTGGGTCTGGCAGGCGCGCAGTTCTTCCTCGTGTCGCTCCAGGTCAGTCAGGCGTTTCAACAAGGCACTCAATATTTCGGAAACCAGTCCCTCGAGACGTGTATTGGAACATCTAATGGAGAGAGATGGAGAAAGAGTTGTAGAAGGACATGGAAGAAGAGATATGAAAGAAACATGAAGAGAGATCACATGAAGAGAGATCAAACTCTTAGTTGATGAACTCAGAAATTCTGAATCGAGTATGAAACTCACCTGGCAACGATATGTTTAACGTGGCTCATCATCCGCTCGTCGCGGAAGTCGTACGGAAACTTTTGCGTCCACTCGGCCAAGAGGGCGACCAAGGATTCCAAGGATTCGCCAGCGTCCGGCACCGCAGCGAGGAGTTTCTCGAGCAGCTCGTGTGGGCGCAGGAACAGACGTGACGACAATAGAAACGAGAAAATAAACTCCTGTCGATGGGAAGAGAAAGAGAGAGAAGAGGCGAGTGAGAACGAGATGAGAAAACGAGATGTGAGAAAATTAGTGGAAGGACACTTAGTGGGAATATTTCACGCACGAGTGGAGAAGGGATGTGTGAGGAAGGGGGGGGGAAAGAAAAGGGATGAACGAAAAAAGAGAAATAAAATAACAAGAAAATTGGGGGAAAAAGAATGGAGGAAAAGCAGGATTAGCTCGCTTAGATAAATTGAATTAATTTGTCGCACAAACACTTGTTCGAAGAAAGGGAGCAAATGAGATAAAGCGAATGTGTGCGAAAGAGTGAGAGAGGTGGATGGTGGAAGAGATGGAGAAAGGAAGAGAGAAAGAGATGGAGAAAGGGAGAGAGAAAGGGTGGGCGATCGAGAAGGCGACGAAAGAATGGAAGCCGAGCGATAAACTGGGGATTTGTTGCACGAATTAATTATTTTATCACCGAGGTTGTTGTCGACGTCGGCCAAACAAGAGGCAACAACAAGAGGTGACCATAAGGTAGTGAAGAGGAGAGAGAGAAGGAAAATGAGGAAGGAGTGAAGGAAGATGGGTGAAGAGATGAAAGGAAGAAGGCGAGAGGAGTCAAGGAGTTGGCATAGTTCCGGCCACGTACTTGGCACGTTGGCATAGTTCCGGCCACGTACTTGGCACACGCACGACTCGACTCGAGGATGTGGCCAGAGGGGCCTGGGTCGACGAGTTTTCGATTTATGTGCGAAGATTTTCCCGGAATTCCTACCGAGGTTTCCTTAAACGACGACTCAAGTGGGTTTTGCTGGCCTTTAAGGACTAATTGGATGCTGTCCTCAAGATGGATGGACTTTAAGGAAAACGTTTCCTGAACTCTCTTTTTTTCTTTTGGCTTTTCTTAAATTCATAGGAACTTTTGTGTTTCTTTTCTTATACTCAAGAGGATTTTTTCTGTTGCTTTCAAACCCTTTGGCTCATTAATTCATTCCAATCCTCCTATGAAAGGTGTTTTATTTTTTATTTTATCAGCTTTATTTTTATCAGGAAGAATCTTCCGGCCCCATCACCCTCCTCATGCCAAACCCTCGGGTGGTAATTTATTCACACCAGTGTCGGCGAAATGAATTGCAAATTAAAATCTCGGCATTGGCTCGAAATGCTAATCGCAGCATTTTTCCACACTTTCTGCCATGTTCCATTCTCGTGTCCCTTCATCATTTTCTTCCTCACTTTTCCTTCCCTTTTCATTCACTTTCCTCTATCTCTTTCTCACCCCCTCTCACACTTTTCCTTTCTCTCCTTCTCTCTGCCTTTGGTGGCTTTCTTTGTCCCTCACACAAAGGATGAAACATTTGTGAATAATTATCGCATTATAATTAAACTCTTTTTGTTTTCGCCCTTTCGATCGCAACCATGTCTCTATCTCTCTCACTCTGTTTGATGCTATCTTGATGAAATTTTTTCTCTCTTTCTTTCTAGATTTACATTATTTTCATCTCATTTTATATTCTCACTATTTTTTTCTCACTTTTTTCAATATACATATTTATTTTCTTACTACTTTTAGTACTACTTTTAGTTTAATTTTTTTTGTTTAAATCTTCTTTTATGTTTTTTTTCCTTTCATTATTTAATTCTTGTTTCTTCAATTCTATTTTTTTTCAATTATTTTCCATTCATTCTTTTGTCTTCATTCTTTTTTCTTCCATGATTTTTTCTTTCTCGCTCTGTTGAAAAGAGCGGAACAATCGTTGAAATTAAAGTTTTTATCACTTCCTGCGGTTTTCCGTCGCACTATTTTCACTTGTGTCCGCTCTTTGGCTCTCTGTCCCTTTTTCCTCTCGTCCACACTCCATTTTTTTTTCTTTTTATTATTTCTTCTTCTTCCCTCATTTCTTCTCTCTCCCTCTTCAACAGAACAGCTTCAACAGAAGAAAAACAGTGAGTTTCTTCTGTTGAAGCTCCCTTCACTCGCTCTCTTCACTTCATCTGGTTAACAATTTTTTTCAAACTCTCTCTCTCCCTTTCGATTTTTTTTCTGTCTCTATCTTTCTCCCTCTGTGTCTGTTCCGCCTCTTGGCGGTTTTTCGCATTGTTGGCAACAATGTCTGCGGTCCCCATTTTCGAAGCCTTTCGTGCTAATTAGCTTAATTTTAACGATTGTGAGGAATTTTAATGGAACGTTGTTTACAAAACATTGCCTGTGTTTTTGTTGTTGTTCTTGTTGTTGGTATTCTATGTCATTGTTGCCTTGTGCTATTGTTTGTTTGTATCATTGTTCGTTTGTACTATTGTTGTTTTTTATCCAATGTTGTTTTGTATAATTCTTCTTTTTGTATTTGCCATTGTTTTTGTTATTGTGTATTTGATATTTCATTTTCCATTTGGTTACTGTTTTGCTTTGCTAATGAAATTTTTGTTGTTTATGATGTTACTGAATATTTGTTTTTGTTGATTACGTGTATGTTACATATGTTGTTATTGCATTCGTTTCTATTGCATATTGAAAAATCATCATCATCATCGACCAGTTAAGGTTTAAAATTCTTTGTGAATTCGCGTAAAATCGAAATGATTGAGGGGAAGGGCCGAGGGAAGCGTGGATTTTGTAGGATTCTGTTCTAACACGTTGGATATATCTCGAATTTCGTTGATATTGCAACGAATTCAGCGTCGAAATCAACTCCAAATACAGACAAAAACACTAACGACATGAGGAAGTTGTAAAAACAAAACGGAGACTTTATTGAAAATTAAAACAGAGAGAGAGACATAAAGGGTTAGAATGAGAGCGAGAGAGAGAGAGAGAGTAAAAAAATACTCTTGGCAAGCAACTTATTTGATGGATTTTTTTGAAACCATTGCAGTAACAACAATAATAACAATAGCAACAATTACAACCACAACAAATCTGCCACTGTAACAACAACAACAATTACGTTTACCATCAAACTGAACAAGAACAACAATAACAATTACAACAACAGCCAACAACTCATCCACAAGACCATGGAATATGAGTGAATGAGAACGCGAATGGATGGATGAATCCACGAATTGTGGGTGGCGGACACAAGGCAGGGGGCGTGGCCGGAAGTTAGCGACCACTCGAAGCGTGCAACCTGGCAACGCTGTAACGCCAACGCATCCCCACATTTTGAAGGGATTTAATTAAATCTGTCGGAATTCACTCGAAAAGATACGTCGAAAATTCGGAGTTTATTTTTTTGTTTTCTGTTTTATTTGGTTTGGTTTGCTTTCGAAATTCGTATTCAAAAAAAGGAGTGCAAACAAAAGTCAATGGAAAGTTCTCACATTGTAAGGTAGTATCTATCAAACTATTCTCTCTCTCTCTATTTCTCTCCCTTTCCCTCTATTTCTCACCCTTTGTCCCTCTTTCTCTACCCAACTGTCTTTCTCTCTTTGTCTTTCACTCCCTTGTGTACAATTTTATTTCACTCTGAGTTGAATTTGACACCTCAGCACGTTTCGCATTGCAAGTAATCGTTATTAGAAATGTATACGAAAGGAATTTCTCTGAGGGATTGCTTTTGATTATATTTAAATGGAAGTTTTATAGCTTATTTGGAATGAGAAACTAAGGGATCTGGGAGGAGGATGAAGCGTGGAGAGAACAGATGATATTTTATATGAGAGAATATAATGGTTTAATAAAAGCAATGATACCATGTGAGAAATGAAATTTTATTGAAAAAGAATACTTGATTCTAAAAACTTTTAAATTATTTGTCTTCATAATTGAAAGAACTTCCAAAATTCAACTCTACGTGAACTGCTTAAAAACAATTTCTGAATATCAACATTTATTATCTAAATTTATAATCTACGGTATTAAAGATCTCTACAGAACGTATGGATCTTTCTGATACAAGTGGGTTGAGGTTTTTCCGTTGGGATTTTTATCACCAATTTCTTTTTCCACAAGTTTGGTTTTTTAATGTTCAATTTTTCAAAAAGTTTTTTTACCTACAGTTCGTTTTCCTAAAGTTATTTTTCCTAAAGTTCTCTTTCCACGAAGTATTCTTTTTACCAAGCTTATTTTCCACAAAGTTCACTTTTCGTTGCTTCTTTCGTTAACCACAGTGTGCAGAATACCGTAAAGTATTCGTATCTGGGCCGGGGGGAAGAATATTTCGCAGTTGCGATTTTAGAAAACGCATCGGTCGAATGACTTTTTCTGAACGACTGAATTTTAACTTGATTTTCTCGGAACTTCGAATTTGTTTTTTTTTAATTTTTGTTTCTCGAATTTTTATCTCTGAAATTTTTCACGATGGTTTTTCTGTTCGATCCGGTTTGTTTTATTCTAATTTTTTTTTGCTTTTTTTTTTTAATTTCTGCTGGAAACTTGATGGGAACTTTCAGTGGATCCTCGCCCTGGGCGATTTCAGTTCCAGCTCCGATTCCGATTCGATGGAACTTCATGCCGTTCGAGATGCAAATATAGATACGAGATTTCGGATTTATCGAAATGTGGCGAACGAGAAAAAAATCAGAAAAAAATAACACTTTCCACCAATAACAGTTCGTGTTGTTGGTGCAGAGGTGTTCAAGTGCTGCCTGCGATTTTTTCTGTTGCAGCAGGGAAAAAAGTGCGAAAAAATGAGATTTTTATTTTCTTGTTTTCATGTGAAATCGATGTGTTGTCGGCGAGAGAGAGAAAACATTGGCTGTGGGAGGTAGAAAAAGAGAGAAGGGAAAAAGGAGGGAGAAAAAAAAGAGATGAAGAGTTGAAAGTTGAGAGGATAGAGAAGAGAGAAGGAGGAGGAGGAGGTTATGGGGGAGGTGAAGGAGGAATGCCAGTGACCCCTGGCCGGATGGCGAAATTGTGTTACGATGTAGTTCGTTGATTTATCACGCGAGCAAAAAATAATTACGACATATTTTCACGAGATTCCAAACATATCTAGGCCAATGGAATCGAAAAACAAGAAAATAAAATTGAAAAATAAGCTTTTAAAAAAGTTGACTAAAATATATATATAACAAAAAATAACGAATTGAAAGAACAATTCAAAGAATAAATGAAAACATTTGACGATTAGGATTGGTTTATGCAGATATAGGGATATAATCGAGAAGTTTCTAGGTCATTTACCTTATCTAAATCGATGATATTCTTCGGCACGAGAACCTCAATCAGCGACTCCAGTGGACCCGAGACTATTCTACCATTTATGTACATGATTCCACCGGAACCAAGCACCGAGTTCTGTAACGATCAAGTTATTGAATGGTTTTATTAAAAATCAATTAGTCGGGAGAAAAATTTATAAATATAACATATATTTTATTAAAGTGAAATATATTTCTAATGAGAAATATTCTTGAGAAAAAATGGATTTAAAATTGTGATTGAAATCGCAAAGAACATTTTTTTCAACACTATAATTTTTTCTTTTTTACTTCTGTTAATCATTTGGAGTAAAAGTTCCTAAATAAATTTATTTTTTATTTTTTAACACCTATTAAAATTTGCAGAAATACCTATTATCATTTGGAAAAAAAAATACTTGAATAAATACTTTTTTATTTTTCAATTCCAATTAACATTTATTGAATAAATAAATAAATATATTTTTATTTTTAAGCACCTATTAACATTTCGAGAAAAATGTAAGTAAATATTTATGCCCATGAACCATAAAATTTGAAATTTTAGGTTTCGTCTTCCAAAAATTTGTCTTCATATTAGAAGAAGTTTTTCAAATATGATGGAAAACTTTATCCAAATAAATATTTAATACATCATTAATCTTACATTAATCCAAACTATCCCATCCAAAGAGGTTTGTTTAATGGATAATAATGCTTGCCTCAGTCCACTTCCATAAAACCGACTATGAAACCCTCCCGGAGAAAACTCCACAACAACTTCCTCCACCACAAGTTGTCAACCCAACTTTGGTGCAACTTTTTCCACCCCACGACCTCCCACAAACTGATGATCATCTCTCGTCTCGCTTTGCATCGTTGCAAGGTTTCGTGACTTCATCTGTCGTAATTAGACGAAATGCTAAATTAAATGCGCGAAATATAATAAAAGCGACGAGAAGAGAGAGACGACGGCGTCTAAAAGAGATGACGATGGCGACCAAAAGAGTCGACGACGATGGAGAGACCAGAAAGAGCGAGAGAGAGATTTAAATTTTTGACTTAATCTGGGCTCATGGCAAATACAGTTAAGCTCGCACGAATTGAGACGGACAGAAAGAGAGATGGAAGGAGAGGGAACAGACAGAGAGAGAGAGAGAGAGAGAGAGAGAGATGGAGCCACGCATGAGACGTGCAAGTGAGCATCTACTTATGAGAGTCTCTGTACGCGGGTCGCATGTGCCCGGCGCCAGAGCCAGGGTTAAATAAATGAAAGGGCAGAAGAAGGAGGTAGAAGAAGGAGGAGGAGGCGAAGGAAGAGACGAAATAGGAGGCAAATGAGGATGCGTTGGGGGTTTTTAGAAGCGAGGAAGCCACGAACGTGCCGCTTGCCACAAATGTAACAATTTTCGCAATGAGACAACGAGAGAGAGAGAGAGAGAGAGAGATGGAGAGCAATAGGTCGTGTGGAGTGAGGGAGATTTTATAAGAGTGTGAAGCGGATTTTATGCGATGGAGAGGGAGTGAGAGAGAGATGGAGGGCGTGTGTGTGTCCCATGTGCAGGCATGTGTGTGCTTGTGTGTGAAATGTCACATGTGTGTCTGTGAGTTCCGGTTGCATGCATGAGCGCTCAAATGAATGAAGGCTACGAGGATGATGATCATGAGAAGGAGGACGACGATGAAGGGAGAAGGAAATAGGAGAGAAAGAAGACGGAATAGTGAAGGAAGGAGATGGAATAGTGAACGAGAAGAGAGAGAGAGAAGACGAGACGAGATTGTGAAGAAGGGATCAAGGGATGAAGGACGAGGGCAAACGACGTCTCGTATGGCGGACAGCATTAACTTTTGAATCCGGCTCTGGCGGAATGAAATTCAATTGTAGCCGAATGTGAGCGTACTTATCTATGTATGTATATGTGAGTATCCATGTATGTATGATTACATATGGATGTATGATTATGCGACCGTGTCTGCGTGTCTCTGTCTGTGTGTGTTTGTGTTTGTGTGTGACTGGATGATGATGATGATGTCAGTGGATCGGTAATGCATGCAGAAATTAATTTGATTATTTTAATTCGCCTGCCAAAAATATGTCACACGAGTGCTAAATCGTATTCCAGGACTCCCCATCTCTCTCTCTCTCTCTCTCACTCTCTCTCTCTCTCACTCTCTCACTCTTTCTTCATTTCCGCGCAGGTTGTACATGTCTGTGTGAGTATTTGTTTGTGTAAGTGAATTTACGAGCTACGACATAATTTTCAATTAATTAAATGCTGCGAGTTGCAGTTTGCAAATTTTTGATAAATTTCCATGCACTCAACTCGAATTCGATGATACGTCGCTCATGAGTTATGAGAGAGTAATTTTCTCTCGTTCACTCTTTCTCTCTCTCTCTCTCTATCTTCATCATTCAACCCATTTCAGGGAATTTTCCTTCACCCTGTAGCCCTTCGCTAGTCCGATCCGATTACCATATGTCATCAACATACTATATTCCGATAATCCTCAGTTAATTCCGAATGCGAATTCTGGTAAATCGATGAGCTGTGTGTGCGATGGCGTTGCCAGACTAATGCGATAGAACAAATATTAACGAGCGGTGGAGGGCAGAAATTTGCCAATTGTATTTTCAAATTATTTATAATCAAATTGAGAACTGATCATAGCAAAAATTGAAAATTATCTCTCTGACGACCGTAATAATAACAATAAAACTAACAACATTTATACGATTGACAACAACAATAACAAAACAATATCGACAATACATCGAGCGAAATCAACAATCGACAAATGATTGAGCTTTGGAAACAAATGTTGAGAGGGAGAAAAAGGCATAAAAGGACGGGAAGAAGAGGTCAAACAGGGAGAGGGGAGAGAGGATGAGAGAAAGAGAGAGACTCAACTTCCCGTTGAAGCATAAGGATCTGGGGATTCAGAATCGCGGGAATCGAAACCGAAACGAATTCGAGCGGCAACAAATTTTGAACACATTTTAATTAAAAATACGTTGTTTGGAAATGTGTTGTCATGTCATTAACACGAGTCCATAGACATGAACATGACACATACATACAAACACGCACACATGAACACCCACACACGAGCATGACAAGTACATATCGCATGCTCACAATAAGCATGAAGTTCACAGTTTCGGAGAGTTGACATGTGTCGCACAGTGGGACGAATAAGTGGACATTGCTACTAAACTTTGTTTTCTAATACATATGACAATGGTTTAATTTATAAATATAATTTAAAAGATTATTTATTTCTTTCATTTATTTAATTATTTGAATTATTTAATTATTTACTTATTAAAATTGAATTTAAAAAGTAATATTTGGAAATTTGTTTTTATTTTTTTTCTAAATTTTTTCTAAATCTAAATAGATAAAAAAGTATCTTTTAATGAAAAAAAGATTTTTCTTATAAAATGTGATAATTTTAAAAATTAATGACATTAAAAAAATAAAATATATTAATAAAAAGAAAAAATAATTATAAAGAAAATTAAGTAACTTTATTCACATTTTCCCACCGTGTCGCAAACTGTGATTTAGTGAAACGTTTTCGTTTTAAATTAATTTTCAAAATAAATTTAATTGGAATGGAAATTTGGCAGGACATCCATCCGCAACAATCTCGTTCCAGTCGTCGCCAACTTCCTGCCGCCCACCCTCAAACCATCAAACAGACACACACACACACACGCACACACATGAGCATTGAGTCTTGTGAAAACAATTAACAATTCGCTAAACAACAACAACGTTGACAACGGCAACAACAATTGTCACAGCAACGACAACGACATCAGCGGAAAATGACAACAACAACAACAATTGGAACAATAACAACAAAAATGAAAACAATAACAATTACAACAACAACAAAAACCACAATAAACACCACTGTGAAAACAACAAAAATTTAACAAATTCGTTCTTATATTGATATTATGATTTCGACGTTGTTGTTGTTTTTTTTGTTGTTCTACCAAATTTATTATTTTTATTATTATGTTCAAAGTTGTTGGTTTTGATGATGTTGCTGTGGTTACTCTTATTGTTGTTGTTGTTGGTGGTATTGCTATTGGTCTGGTTTTTGTTTGATACAAGTGTTATTTGTGTTGCTTCAATTGTTAATTTTGTTGTTTCAATAGTCGTTTTTGTTGTTGCTTCAATTGTTATTTTTGTTGCTTCAATTGTTGTTTGTGTCATTGCTTCAATTGTTAATTTTGTTGTTTCAATTATTATTTTGGTTGCTCGAATAGTTATTTTTGTTCTTGTTATTTTGGTGGGCGAGTCGAACTTACCTCGTAATTGACATCGGTGTAACTGCGCTTGAAGGTATTTTTCGGAATATCATACTGCACGACCTCGCCGCCGTTCGCGTTGCCAACTGTGTAGCCGGTGAATGTGGTTTTCCCGCTGGATGGCGCTGTTGAAACCTGCGAATTAATTGACATACGAAATTTAATTAAAACTCACTTCACGCCTCTTCGCAAGAACCACAAACAAAATGTAAATGTAAATGAAAATGAAAATAAACTTGAATCTACTAAACGAAATGAAATTTTGGTATCTCTCTCTCCATCAATTTTCAAGTGGTTGAAGTTTTCTTCTCTCTCTCTCTTCTTCACCTCATCGCACTTCATTAGGCTGCCGATCGTTCGTCGTCATCATCCGGACATCTGGAGCATCCTTTGGAATGATTCTCGAGCAGTTTCAACAATTGTTTCGAGAGTTTCATTTGCCTGCTCATTCCAAACCCTATCTCTTCATCATCATCTCTCTCTGTCTATACCTTCCTCTCTCACTCTCCCTCTCTTTCACTCTCTCTCTCTTTCACCTTCCATCCTTCCTTCTAGTTTCATTTCTGTTCGTTGCAGTCGCAACACGTCCTTCGTCTTTCTTCTTATCAGGTTCTTTGAAGTTTTGCATTCGTCAGTCAAGCGTTCGCAGGTTTCCTTCCTTTTCCTTTCTACTATCCTTCTCTTCTGGCAATTTCCTCCCTTTCTCTTTAACTCTCTTCGAGTTTCTCTCTTTTCGTCCTTAAGTCTATCTGGCTCTCATTATCTGGCTCTCACTCTCTGTTTCTAACCCGTTGCATCTCCCACTCTGTCTCGCCCTCTCTATCTGGAAATCCATTCCTCTCTGTCTTGAAATCTCTTCTTTTTTCTGTTCTGTTCTAAATTCCTTTCCCTACCCTCATCAGTCCTTGATTTTCCTTCTCTTTCATCCCCTCATCCTCATCACCATCATCTTCATGCCAATTTGTCTTCTCTCCAAACCTTCAGATCTCTGTCATTTCTATCTCTCAGTCTCACCCTACTCCCTCATTCTTCCTATCTCGCTCTCCCTTTCTCACTCTCTCTTTCTCACTCTCTCTATCCCACGCTCCCTTTCTCTCAATCTCTCACAACCCCAACTTGATCAGAATCCTCACCTCAATTAGTTTCGAGAACCGTGGAACCTTAGAGTTTGAGAGAAAGTGAGAGGGTGAAGGAAAGAGGGAGAAGGAGGATGGTCAGAAGCTATGAGGGAGAGAGATGGAAAGACCAAGATCCCGACCGTGTGCTACATGACAGCTACAACTACAACAACAAGGCCAAGTCCCTCGTCAATATTATCCCAGGAGTTAGAGAGAGCGTGTGTGTGTAGAATGGAAAGGGAAACGAGAATACGGTGAAGAGAGGATGAGGTGAAGGATGGATGAGGCGAAAGGAGAATGAGGTGATTGGAGAAAGAGAGTGAGTGAGAGGGACAGAAAGACCGACGGGCTGGCCAGACTAACGGTAATTTAATTCGAGGTAAGGATTAAATAAAATCTTCACAAAATGTTCGAGCTTCCGGTGGACACGAGAAAAATCCTTTAAGAGGGAGTCTGAAGGGATACGAAAAGGGGTCGAAGGGGTGAATGACGAAGAGGAAGGAAGGAGGAAGCAGAGAGAGAGAGAATAAGAGAGAAGAGAGGCAGAATTGAGTGAGAGCCCTTTATATTCATGATTAAAGTGTCGGTCGTCGTAGACAGAGCTTTCGGGATGCCGCACAACAGGACACGCCATGAAGAAGGACGAGTGGTGGAGGGAAAGAGATGATGATCAAAAATAAGCTTCTCTCTCTTACACTCATGACGGACAATCCTTTCGTTGGGATTCGGCGTTCGTTTGGTTGTGGAGAACAAATTTATATCAATTAATTTTCGTAATCCTCGGAACCTGCCGATCGGTTCTAACAGCATTTGAAATTGCTTTGGATTGTCGAAGAGAAGGGAAAACGGAGGAAGAGAATGAAAGACAGAGGTGCGTGGGTTAAGGAGAGAAGAGAGAAAGAGAGAGCGAAATGAAGACAGAAGTGAAAATCGAAATAAGAAGTGAAAATCGAAGGAAGAAATGAAAATCGAAAGATGAAGACGAAATGAAAATCGAAGGAAGAAGTGAAAATCGAGAAGATAAGTTCAGGTTGAAGAATTCCATCGATTGAAAGCGAAAAAAGAAGAAATATTGATTTTCCTCATCTTGTTTTTTGTGTTGAAATTTAGGAGGTTTTCGTTTAAAGTTCGAGTTCTTGAATGAGAGTTCTTGAGAAAGGAAGAGAGAGAACCAAAGTAAATAAATTAAGAGAGAGAGGAGACGATTCATTGAGAGCTCAACCTGAGAAGTTGAGAACTCTCTGAAGGTAGAAAACGAGAAAGGAAAATAAAAGTCGATTACCAAAAGAATGTCACGGATGAAGGTCGACGACGACGAAGGAACTTTGAGTAAATCGAGCAATAACTTCGAAGTAATTTCAAGAGGCCAAAGAGACCACCAGACCATCGTAACATCGTAGGCCACAACCTCAGGGTGGTCATTAATAAAATGTGGTCGGTCTCGCATCATGGTTCATGAATTCGCAATCGATTGCGTTCAATTACGAGACGTTAATTATTCATATCAGATAATTGAGTTGTGTGTAATTTTGTGGAAAGTTTACGATGGGTTGTGGTTTAGGATACGAAGGAGAAATTAGTTGAGGTGGAGTTCTTTTTATTTATTCTATTATTTTTCATTTCATATGAATAATGGTTATTTGAATATTAGTGAAATTGAAGTTTATTAAGAATGCGTATGATGAAGTCAAATATTTGAGAAAGAAATTTATAGCAAGCGTTTGGAGATTAATTATTTAATATAATTATTTTTTTGTTTGATTTTATTTTTTTCATATTTAAAAAAATATATGTTGTTACTTTGTTCTATATTAAAACATTTTATGATAAATTATTTAGAAATTTGTCTATTATATTGAATTTTTTTTTCAATTAATTTGCCCAACATTTTAATCTTATTATCTTTTTCATATGATATCTTGTCGTATGAGTAATTTTAATACAAATTCTATTATCGATATCATTGTATTTTAATACAAATTCTATTTATCGACATATTGATGTATGTCTAATTTTTATACAAATTCTTAGTCTAGATCCAAGAAATTAAATAAAATTAAAAAAAAAAAAAAAACAATTTAGATCAACTGGACATCGTGGCGTATGAAAAACTTTAATTTAACCATTAAATAATTTTACTCACAAATCATTATTTCTATAATCTTTAAGTTCTTCTTTTAAATCCTTTCAAATATCAAAATTTATATCTGATTCGACTTCCTCCCAACCAAAATAAATCCCCGTTATCTGTGTGAGTGTGAGTGACTTAAATTTAATCACATCGCTTCATTAGAAATCACTCACACTCTCAGAGAGGCGAAATCAGTGACTGGAATTACAATAAAAAAATTCTCACTGCTCGCTCAATTAGCTCCCAATGAGAGAGAGTTCCGCCTTCGGATGTCAGATCTTTTTAGCAAAGGAGGTCGCAAACACAATCGAACATACTCTCACATAAATATAAACACATAGACACACGCACGAACACATACACACGGACGTATGAAGCATATGCGACGGGTTCATTGAGATGGATGTGGAGTCATTTGTAAAACTAAATAAAAAACGTATCAATGCAGGAGAAGAAGACAGACAAATGGGAGGAAAAAGACAGACTAATAAGAGGAAAAAGTCAACCGAATTAGGGGAAAGAGACAAGAACTGAGAGAATGAGAGAGAAGGAAAATGAAGAAGATGATCCAGGAAAAGAAATGAGCTCTGAAACAACAATATGGTGTCCCAATAGAGATAGACAGAGATGGAAAAAGGAGACGGAAATGCGGAGACAGAGAAGAAGAAGAAGCAGAGATAGAGACGGAAACCGACTGATACAGAGAGAGAGAGAGAAAAAGAGAGCGACAGAGATTGAGTGGAAGACAGAGAAAGGAACATGTGTGCGTTTCTGACACTTTGACAAATTGAAATTAATGACAATCATGCAATGAATAAAATAAATTTCACTACGAAAGCCATACGTAAAAACAAAGACAACAACAAAAACAAGAAAAGTATATCCAAGGAAAAAAGTTAGTAGAAAACTCTTTATCAGTAGCCAGATGCATGAAAGAGAGAGAGAAAGAGAAAAGTGAGAAATGGATGAAAGAGAGAATAGAGTGAAGTAGAAAGTGAAATAGGAGACAAGCCAGACATTTTCTCGTACTTTGAGAACATTTTCCACCGGGTGTAAGATAATACGAATGAGACTAGGACTGTATGTGTGTGCGTGACTACAAGTGTGTGTTTGTGTGGCTTATAATGGTTTCCTACATCGCTCTGTCCCTTTCACCCCCTTTCCCCTCAACCGTCCGTCAGTTTTTATGGTATTTTTGAAAGATTTATATTGCTCAAAGATTATTTTGCCGACACCAGAGACAACGACGACAACGAAATTCTTGTGCTTCACGATTTCAGGACTTCAGCCAAATAGAGGAAGGGGGCGGGTTAGAGGAAATGGGCGTGGTCGAAGGAGGTGAAAGAGCTGATTCGAGTGGAGGAGGTGGGCGTGGCCCTGAGGTACCGAGATGTGGCGTTGTGAGAAATTCAACGTCATTTGTGAAATGAATAGCGTTTTCATAATTTTTTCATTGTCTGACGTTCAACTGAATGTCACGAATATGGGTCGAGGGCGGAATGAAGGAAGAGATGGGATGAAGGGGTGAAGGATATGATGGGGTGAATGAGATGATGGGGTGAAGGATATGATGGGGTGAATGAGATGATGGGGTGAAGGAGATGATGTGGTAAAGGAGGAGATAAAATGGAATGGGTTGGTGGAGCCAATGATGGCGTCTAATTTTTATGGGGATTTTATGGGGGATTCCGCTGACTCAGCCATTAGATTGAGCGCAGATTTCCCGTTCTTCCAACTTTCGCTTCTCCCCAGCAGCTGTCAAGGAGAAAGGGTTTCGCGAGGATGAGCGTGGAATATAAATTCCTGGCATTGCCGTTTGTGCAAAGGAAATTATGTAAAATTTGAAAACAATAAGTCAGCAGATCGAAAAAATTTAAGCTAACCGATTTGTAAGATATTTAAATTTTACTACGGAAAAGAAAATTGAACAGAAAAGAAACAGTAAGAAAATGCTTAAAATAGCTTAAATTTAACATTAGAAAAAATATAAATAAAAAATATACAAAAATAATTTAAAACAAGGAAATGAAATAAAGTCATCAGATCGAGAAAATTAAATTAGAGCAATTTATACAATAACTTTAATTTAGTTAAAATAATTAATAAAAAATTTAAATTTTGTAACACAAATTATTAACTTTACAAATTAACTCAAACTTCAATATTTATAAAATAACTTAAATTCAATTTGAAAAAAATAAACCTATAGTAAATATAACAATAATATGATATAACATAAATTTTTATATTTATTTTTATAAAATTTTAATAAAAATTCAAAAAAAAAAAAAATAAAAAATTTAAAATAGCCAAAATTACATTTAAAAAGAAAAATTAGTTAACCAAATAATATTCCCATATAATATAATTATAAAAAAAATAAAATTGAACATAAATATTTTATAAAAAAAATCTATAAAACCTATAAAAAATTTAACCAAATCCTGAAGGTCTAAATTGATGCCTATGACGGAGAAAACGAACAATTGCGCGAAAATAGAGATGTAGTGAAAAATGTTGAATAAATGGCGCCAAGTGAGAAAATGGGAAATTGAAAGGAAACGGAAAGTGTCGAAGGCCATTGCATTTTGAAATGTCATTTTGAACGGAAATAAAAATCTCCATAAAAACCGCAATTTAACAACCGAATGAACCCACAAGAGGACGTTGCCAATGACGAAGAGAGAGTGTGAGAGAGAGGGAGAACGAGCGATGAGGTAAAGAAAGAGAGAGCGACGATGGAGAAAAAGAGAGTGATGAGGAGTAATAAAGGAAATTATTTCCGCTGAATGGACGAACAAATCACGGATGAGTGAAGAAGAACTCGAACTGATGACAGATGGACAGATAGGAAAAGGTAAAGAAAGGAAGAAGAAAGTTGAAAAAAAGGAAGATGATGGTGAGAAATGAAAATTATGGTGATGGAGGGAGAAATGAAATTGATGGTGAAGGAGGAAGAAATAAAGAGAAGTGTTGGTAATTTGGTAAAACGGCTGAAAAGGGCAGAAGATATTTTTACGCCAACAACATGGACATGAAGAAAAGGGAAACTTATTTGAGAGCTGGAAGAATTGAAGCCAGAAACAGGAAGAACAACAGAGAGAAATATGGGAAAGATTACGAAGAATTGAGAAGGAAACTCTAAAGCATCGAAAGGTAGAGAGAGAGAAAGAAGGTGACTGCGAAATAGATAAAAAATAATAGCCACAAATGAGCCAAAGGACTCTTTGCATTCGCGGCACGAAAGCACTTAAAAGTCGATCGCTCATTGATATTCATTGAATGTCAAATTGATGTCGCTCTTCAGCAACAGTCGTCAGCCATCAACGAAAACTTCGTCGACAGAAATCAAAAATTCAACATCCGTCTGTCCGTCTGTCTGACTGTCTGTCTGTCCGTTCATTGACAGCCGTCAAAGGCAGATCGCGAAGGTCGAAGTGTGAGGAGAAAAAATCATTCGGCATCGAAATGATCAAAGGACGAAGACCAAAGCAAGAGGCGAAAAGGACAATGAGCAAAGCACCAGGACCAAAGGACGAAATACGAGAAGGAATCTCAAGAGCGGCGTCAAGAAGACGGCGGAAGCGAGTAAGAGAAATGGTTCTTGTTCTTGTTGTTGTAGTTGCTGTTGCAATTTGTGCGAGGAATGATTAATTGATTCGCCGTGGATAAACAGTTCGGAGCCAATTTCAAGAGGAAACTTTTGGAATTCCTCCAAAAAGTTGCAATGCGAGACGAGAACAACTGAAGATGTGGAGGAGTCAAGGGCGAAGGAAGGAGTAGAGTAGTAAAAACAGAGGAGAAAAAAGGGGAGAAAAATAGAAGAGAAAAAATAGAGAAGAAAAAAACAGAGGAGTGGAGAAAAAAACTGTTAAGAGGAAAAAAATAGAGGAGGACAAATGGATAGCAAATTTAAGGAAACGCGAGAATAGAAGAGGCTGAAAATGCACTGGATGGAGTTTCTTTCGTTTCGAAGCTGTCGGATTGTAAAAGGTTCTCGAACTGAGAAAAGGGAGTTGTGGAGAGCGAAAGAGATGCCAAATAGTGGTAATAGGAAAGAGCAAAGCAGACGACAAATAGTTGAAGTGAGAAAGAGAGAGAGTAAAAGAGATGACAAATGGCGGCTGTGGGAGTGAGGAAAAGAGATGACAAATGGCGACAGTGGGAGTAAGGAAAAGACGACGATGTTGGACGATGTAAGAGAGCAGAATTTTTGATGTCCTCGAAATACAGACGGAAGGATTTTAATGGAAATTTCAGGGAAATAGAGCGGAAGGAGGGCAAGTAAAGAAGAAAAAAAGAAGAGAGAAAAAGTGAAGGAAAGAGAAACAAAATATTTAAAGGTTTTTGCCAAAGCCAAGATGATGAGACGTAAAGAAGTGAGATGATCGGAGATACAAAAATTATCTCTACAGAATTAGAAATGACCTCTAGAGGAATCAAAAAGAACTCTTACAAAAATTCTAAAAAAAGAAAGAAAGTCTAGAAAAACAAAAAAAAAAATATAAGACACAAAAAAAAAAAATTCTAGAAAAATAAAAAAAAAGAGAAGTAAGAGAATCAAAAATAACCTTTAGGCAAAATGCAAATCCTAGAGGCAAAATAAAACAAAAAAAACACCTAGTAAAATTAAAAATCATAAACTCTACATACAGAAATTTAGAGCCAAACCAAACCTCGACTATGAAAAAAACTGTAAAAACAAAAAAAAACATCTAGGTCTAAAAGCCTATAGAGAAAGAAATAATAACATATAGAGACAAAAAATAATAAAATAAATTAATAATTAAAAATAAAATAATATAATATAACCTCCAGAGATTCAAAAATAACCTCTCTTGAGACAAAAAAATCATCTGGCAAATAAAAAATAATCTGTTGAAAAAAAGCATCGCTTTGCCACACGTACTGCTAAAATCAATTACCACACATACTTTCATGCCACGCCCCCCACCGCCTGCCGATCCCGCCGATCATCCGGTCGGGTTCTCCCCGGAGGGTCCTCAATACCCTCGGGGGGTGCAATTTCCGTTTCCGTTCGTTCACGCACTTTAATTGAGTGCATGTCGATAATTGGATTTTTTCCATTAAAAAGTCGTTTAAGTGTTTCATTGCATTAACGATGACAGCGATGGAGGCAGTGAAAATAACAACAACAACAACAGCAGTAGCAATGACAACAACACCAACAACAACGGTAATGAAATTGGTAACAACAACGATGAGGACGAGGATGAGAAACAGCATTGCATTAAAAGTTGTTGCCATTAAACGATGAATTTCACACACATTAAAAGACTAGTGACAAAAACAAATGCCCAAGTGACAACAACAAATGGTCTATTGACAACAACAAGAAGATGGAAATTATGGCAACAGTAACAAATACAAAGGCAACAATAAAGACAGAAATTGCAACAACATCACTAAATACCAACAATCACAATTTACACGCGTCCACACTCAGTTTTTAATTTTACCAGAACATTTTTTAGTTTATGTTGATATTGCTATTGGTGATGTGGTTTTTGTTGGTGTTATAACTGTAGTTGTTGTTTCTGCTACTCTCAACTTGAATAATGAGAGGTAGAACAAGCATGGCCAAAAGAGGGAGAGACGAGAGAGAGAGTGCTTGAGAAGTCGAAACGAGTGTGAGTGAGAAATTTATTACTTGTCCTTTTAATTATGTTTCATAATGAATTAATGAGACTCTGAGTGTCAACATGGTACGAGTGTGATTTATGCAGCAATTATTGCTTTAATAAATATTGCGGCCCAACAAAGCATCACCACAACAACATTACCAGACAACATAAAACACTACAAAAAGCAATAACAAAAACAAGAACCACAATATCAACAAGAACAATAATATTAAAAAAAAAAGAATAATATCAACAACAACGAAAATATCAACAGCAACCCCAATATAAAAAGGAACCATAATATAAAAATAAAATATCAACATCGACCATAATTTAAAGAACACAAAAAATATCATCTACACTGAATATTAATATAATGAATCATGAATCATTATCTCAAGCAAAAAATATTCAAGAAAAAATCCACCTCATGTTTAATCTTTAAGGGAAAACCAGGGATGGAAAATGGGATCAAGTAAACGCTGATAGGAGAAATCAGAAAAATACACGAGCTAAACTTTGAAGACTGTAAAAAAAAAGTGTAAACAAAAGTAGAACTGGTTTCGAAGATAGTCTCAAAAAAGATTAATGATATTGAAAGAGGACAAAAAGAATGAGAAATAGGTGGAGTTTGAAAGATGAGAAATTTGTAATACAAAAAATTAAAATTAAGAGCAACATTTTTTTTTATTTAAATTTCTACTTAATGTTTTTATGTTCTTATAAATATAAGAAGAATATAAAAAGGCTTCAATTTCTCAATTGAAAATTCTCCTTAATGAGCATGAATGAATAAATAATGTACCACACGATACAACTTCAGGCTCATTAAATATCCTATCGCTTATTTAATATCATTAGGTTTTAGATTAAGTTAAGTTTAAATTGGAATAAATATCTAAGAATTTATATTAAAAACTTTAATTTCTCAATTGGAAATTCTCCTTAAAGAGTACAAAGAATAATTAATTAACAGCACAACTTCAGGCTCATTTAATATCCTCGCACAAATGAATACGGCACTTCATTAAGTTTGACCTCATAATCGGCTTGAATCGGCAAACAAAAGCCTGCAACATGGTGTGGAGTTCTTTTGAGGAAATTCATATTTTATGACTTAATTCGTGAGTTTTCCCCCGTAATCAACAACATGTCATGTAGAAACCTTTGCAACCGAAATCATGTTGTTGACATGCCGACGTTTCACTCAAAGTGAAACCGAATGAAACCGGGGTTAAATGTGTTGTTAATTAATTGCAAATTGTTCGTATTTAAAGTCGAGGGATATGATGAATATGAAAGAAATCCGCAGAGTATTTACAATACATGCGTGAAACCAACTAAAGGGACACCTGAGGGTAAAATTGTAGTATTTACTTTGTATGGAAAGAAAGTTGAATTAATGATGTTGGCAATTGATTTTCACGGTCTGGTCAGAACGAGAGATGAGGAGTATAAGTGTAATTTAGTACATATTGAAACGATATGAATATGATTTTCTATAATCTGATATACATGATTTCTATCAAATTATAAAATATAGCAATTATATAAAAAATATTTGTTGGGTTTTTTATGAAATTGAATGAAAAATAATTTAAAAAATATATCAAATATCACAGCTATTAATTTTATAAAATAAAGCAATGAAGAATTTTTTATATAATTAATTTAAAGATGTTATAAATAATATAATTATAAAAATTAAAGAATTATTATTAATATAAAATTTTATTTTGACTTCGTAACACTGAAAATAAATTTTAAATTTATAATAAAATCATTATATAAACTAGAGCAATTATATTATAAAAATAATTTAGCTCAAATTTACATGTTGAAATCTCGAAATAGAGGGTAAGACTATAGATTATTAATAGTAAATTATCTTTATATGTAAAATGTTTTTAAATTTTTCATATAATGGGAAAAGGAAACTTTTTGTTGAAATCGTTCACAAAGTCATAGTAAGCGAATTGTGAACTTCATCCTGTCGAAGTCTACCACCGACGTTCGAAGCCTGAAATGGACACATGTCGATCTCGTGGATGTTTATCCCGTAGGGTGCAGCACACGACGACGCGATCGGGGGGATGACGAGAGAGACGAGAGGAAATTACGGCATCGTTCAGACGTCGATATAAAATAATTTACTCTGACCGAATGTAATTTAATTGCACGTCCGGTTTGACTGACGCTGATGCTGGAGGGTTGGAAGAGAGAGAGAGGGGATGAAGGAAGGGTGGTGAAGAGGGAAAGAGAGAGAGAGAGAGAGAGAGGAGAAAGGATGGAAAAGAGAGAGGTGAACAGAGTTGAGGTGAGGAAAATGGGTTGTGAACATGTGCTGAACGCGATTAACGACGAAATTGCGACACATGTAAACGACAATGATTAAAAAATGAAATATTTACATGCATTAATGTAAAGTAAATGACGGCGATATATTTTTTAATGTTGAATTTCACAATAGTTACAGGTGTAGGTCGTTGTAATTTTTCGAACGTAATTCAATTCACGCCCCGCGGATGAAAACGTGCATAAACGTTAAGTAATTTCGCTTAAAGTGCAATTTTGTAAATTAGCAAAAATGGTTTTTGCAGTAGTGAAAATCGAGGGAAATTAGCAAAAACGGTAATCGAAACGAATCTACTCGAGTTGCGGCGGAAAAACGAAAAAAAAGCGACGACCCCGGAAAACATTCGCGAGAGAGCGAGAGGAAGGAAGGAAAAAACCCCTTTGGCTCACGACCAAATCTGTGGCAAGCAGTTCGAGGCTAACTAAATTATGGCAGAAAGCCTTTGAAGGACGACGATGGACGACGATGGGGGTTCCCCGCCCCGCCCCCTGATGGTCGCGCCCCCTTCAGTGACCCCAACCGCCCAACGAAGGCGGGTGGCCAAAACCGGATGCAAACAAAACGACCGCATAATATTTTAGAGGCGAAAACAGAGTGGCGAAAACCAAGTCAAAAGCTCGGGTTGTAAAATGAAAATTTAAACGGCTTTAAGAGAATGAAAAAAAAGTTGGATTTAAAAAATTTTAATGAAAAAAAAGTTGGATTAAAAAATGTTTGATGAAAAAAAGTTTGATAAAAAAAGTAAAAAAACAATACATTAATTTCATAACAAAAACTGTTTCCAAAGGGATAATTAATGACAATCGCGGAAATACTCAAAAAATGCATTTCATTAGTGGAATTTAATTACAATTCAAATATTTGAAAACACGGGAAAACAATTGAAATATAATGAAAAAATTGAAAAATAATGAAAACACTGAAAAATAATAAAAACACTGAAAGATGATGAACAATTGGACAAATAGTCAAAAAACATAAAAATAATATAAACCGAGAAAAATAATAAAAAAAATCAAAACATAGGAAATACATAAAAAACATAAAAATGGTAAAAACAAACAGAAAAATAATAAATAATTAGAAAAATAATAAAAACAAAAAAATTATTAAAAATCTTTAAATAAAATTATAAAGAATACTAATGAAACACAGAAAATTTATCAAAAAAAGAAAATATTTAAAAAATATTACAGTAATCAGAAAAACATAAAAATAATAAAAAACACAGAAAAATAATGAGACCACGGAAAAATAATCAAAAATCATTTTAGTAAAAAGCGTTGATTAGATTGAGAGCTGAAAGAGCAGATGGCTGGGGTTAATTTGGGGTGAAGTGTTGTGAATTTTAATTCCTCCATATCCGCGTAGATAATCATGAAAGTTTAATGCCATTCACTCTTGATGCCACCCTCTCTCGGTTTTATTCGACTTTTTCCTTCTTCGTCCTTCAACTCAAAGCAGAGACTCAGTCTCAGACAGACGGACGGACGGACAGACAGATGGATGGGAGCTTAAGTTGTCTGTCAATAAAATTCAACTTTCAGCTATTTGCCAACGAGCAACCGCCAAACCCCACCTACTTATTCTTATTCTTCTTTTTCTTTGCTCTCCGCACATTCATCATGCACTTCCTCATGCTCTCTTCAATATTCCCCGGTCTCCTCCTTCGCTTCTTTCGTCTGAGTTTCTCGAGGAAAGTTTTTCAAAAGCACTTTGCTTACCGGTTACAACGACACATATGTATGTATGTGTGTGTGTGTGTAACGACCATGTGTAGGTGTGAGTGTGGGTTTGAGTTTAATGCAAATTTGACATAAAAATTTCACGCACACAGACACAAAGTTTCCGCCATCAAACACTCAGCAGAACGAGTGAGAGAACGATCATCTACTTTAAAATAGATGAGTCGACCATGTGATAGGAAGAGGGAGACAGAGATGCAGAGGGAAAGAGAGAGAGGGGGAAAGAGAATGAAGGCCGGTAGGCAAATGTGTCTCTCTAGGAGCATGTATGCTTGTGAATGGTAATGTTAACGAGGTGTGTGTGTGTAAAGCCCTGAAACTTCACGAGTTTTGTATTTAAAATTCCGTTTTAAAATTTTGAATACTCGTCACTTCCGTCGCCGCTGGCGCTAGTGTTGAGCAAAAACATGGCGTCCCACACTTTCACACACACACACACACTTGTACTCGTTCACATACATACACGCTTCTACTCGTTCACACACACACATGAGCACCGGAAATGTTGTCGTCACCGGAAACATCCAACAATTACAAATACATGCATAATTTAAATCTGAATTTTTCGAGATTCGTCTTTTCGCCGCGGCCCTCGTCCTTATTTCTCTCCCTTTCTCTTCCTCTGTCTTTATGTTCCATCCCTTTCACACTCCCTTCGCTGGTGTTTCGTGAAGTGGTGCCATCTGTGCGAAAACTTGTTGAGTTCAAACTCTCCCCCAACCCGTTGGAGCAAAAGAGATGAATGAATGGAGGGGGTAGAAAACTTTTTATGAGCTTCCAAAAATTACACGATTAAATGTTGCGCCTCAGAAAAGTTTGAATTCGACTTTAATTTCGGTTCGGATGGATTCAGGCCCGAGTTCATTCGTTCGAGAAGAAGGAAGTTGAAAATTGAATCATATTGAGTGGGGAAAAAGTGGAGCCTGTAACCTCGGATGATGGGTTGGAGGACTAAAACTTTGCTAGGCTTATGGTCGGATCATGGGCGCGCGGGGACAATGGGATAAATCGCTGGGAGGAGTAGGAGGAGGATGGAATAAATATTTGGTCTGTTTAGGGGGGGAGTGAAAATTGGATTCAAAAATGTGTGAAAAGCGAGAACAAGTGGCGAAATAGGATTTGCTAAGTGGGGAAGAAGTAGAGCAGAAGATGAGGAATGGAGGAGGGAGAAGAATGGAAGAGGAGGATGAAGGAGGAAGATGAAGGAGTAGATTGAAGAAGGTTAATGATAAAGGAAATGGATGGAGTAAGAGCATAATGGAAGATGGTGAAGGATAAGGATGGTGAAGTTTAGCGAAGGAAGAGAATGTAAAAGAAGAATGTATAAAGAAGGAGAATGATGAAGAAAAAGGATGATGGAAAATAGATAAAAAATGTAAACGAAGATGATGAAGGAGGATGATGAAAAAGGAAGAAGAAGATGAAGGAAGATGATGAAGGAAAAGAATTAAGGAAGATGGTTAAGAAAGATGGTGAAGAAAAAAGTTAACAAAAGTTGAAAAAATATGAAAAAAGTGGACCAAAGGGGGAAGAAGTCGTAGAAGAAAAACTCCCCGCTCGACAATCAATCAAAATCAAAGCCATCAAAGGGAAAAACAAAAACCAACCACTTCGACTCACCTCGAGTTGCTGGAAATCCATCTCCAGACCGACGCCGCCGACTCCTGGCATCCCCATGATGCCTCCTCCTCCACCACCTCCGTCCATTTGGTCGCTGTGACGACGTCGCAAACGGATTCCATCGCCGGCCATCGAGGCCAGAGCGAAAACGTCCGACTCCTCGACTCCGTCGTAGATGCCGCCGTCTCCGAGTCCGATGTCGAGAACCGAACCATGGCCGTTGATGTTTGTGCAGTAGGCGTTTGAGGGGGCGTGGCATTTGTCGCGATCACGCTGACCGCGAGACTTCTGCAGCACCGACCTCTTGCAACGTGCCCCGCAAGCGATTGCCGATATCTTACTGGCATAATAGTACATAGCCATGGGTCACGTTTGGGCGCGGCGGCGTCTCCCGGGCTGGGGCATCGGTGAGGAGGCGCAGGGGGCGGGGCCGGTGGTCGTTGGCGACGGCGGAACGTCGTGGGCGCCGTTGTCGTTAGCGCAAAAACCAACAAGAGTGTGAGAGATTGACTTCTTCTTCACTCGTTCCCACTTTTGTTGCTCTCAATTTTTCTATCTTTCACTTTGTCTCACTTTTTTTTATTTCATTCACTTTGTCTCTTTTTCGTGAGTTTCTCTCTCACCTTTTGTCGCTCTCTGTTTTCTCTCTCTCTCTTTCTCTCTCTCTTTCTCTCTCTCTTTCTCTCTCTCTTCTTTATCTCTTTCGTACTTTCAGTCAATTTTCATCGCATGCCACGCACACAACCGACGAGCGCGAGTCGCGTTGCCAAACGACCGTGAATCGACGAAACCTGGCGAAACGAGGGCGATGGCGATGACGACATCGATGACGGCAAGGATGGCGGTGACGACAACGATGTCAACAACAATGACGACGGTAACGACGACGTGGTCTGCGGCCACCCGGCGACGACAGATGGCGCCAGAGACCTCGAAACGCGATGCACACCGTCCGTTCCTCTGTCTGTCCCTCTGTCCGTCCCTCCACACGATATCGAATGTCAATTATGCGCGGATCTGGCAACGCCACGACGACCACCTTCCGTATGCTCCACGACACCACACGACGATGCTCCACCTAACGACGTTCCACCCGACGGCGATGCGACGTCGGCTGTTCGCGGTTTTCTCTCCCCTTCCTTCTCCTTCGACTGAGTGTTGCCCGTCTCGCTCTATGCGTATAGCTGTCCTTTTCTCAGCGAGATTTTGTCATAATGGCATTTCGCGAATTCACCACGTTTTCGCGATCTCCTCTCATCCTCCTCTTGGTGATTTCTGGTGTACTTTTTTCAGATGGTTTATGGCTTTTATGGGATCGAGGTCGGTGTTCGGTGGCTTTTTGCGGCGACTGTCGTTCCTAATTTCCCGGAAATTGTGGGTTTAGATTCGATTTGTTGTCGCCCCGCATCCGGCTTCGCTGAGGTTTCCACATGCCAACTGCAATGGAGAAGAAAAACGAGAGAGAGAGATAGAATTAGCGTGAGTTATAGTTTGAAATTCTGAGGTTCTGCGTTTGAAATGGGGATTTAAGAAGAAGTTCGGGGAAATCGCTTCGAAGACAGGTGGTGCTTTGTTAGAAGATAAAGGAGAAGATAAAGTTTGCATACATAGGTGGTAATGGTATGCTGAGTTCTTATTCTAGTTTGTATAATTTGTGTAGAAACACCTGAAGGTGTTGGTGATATAAAAATGATAGTGTGGTATAGTTCAGAAAATACGTATAATTAAAAAAATGCTTTTATCATAAAATTTTTAAATATTTCTATTTAATATAATTTTCAATCATAATTATACCAATATAAAATTCAAAAATAAACATGTGAATTTAAACCGCGTTTGATTAGAAAATTAAATAAATATTTTTTTTTAAATATCATTATCGATCATAATAAATAATAAAAAAATACACACATTAAAAAATGTAGATAATTTTCCCAAAAAGTATAAAAAATTACTACATTTTCACAGTCCTTAAAATTATTAGAATATCAGCCAAAAGAATTTTTCATACAAAATTCTCTATTTTCACATTTTAATCTCTGTCCTTTTCAAGGACCTCTTCGATGTTCCCCCAATCTAATCTCGAGATTAGTCTATTTTTAGAAATCCATCATATGGTTTTTGTTTTGTTTATTTTCCATAAAATTTCGTTTTTTCCCCTCAAGCATAATCATCCCAACAGTCATAATCAATTTTCCAATCTCAATCTCCATCCGACATCTTCCTCTCTCAATCTATTTTCGGAACTCACTTTTTCGGAACTCACTTTCTCGGAAATCCCTTTCTCTCACTCTATCGCTTTCCATTCAGCTGAACTTCTCAGTGACCTATCGGAAATTCGATATCTTCGAATTTAATGTGCTTTTAATAGCGCTTTTCATTAGCATATTCCATATTCACATGCTTCCTCTCTGTCCCTCTGTCCACGTTGATTCTTTGCTTCTCTCCGGGATCCTCTCCTTCGACCCCGGATCCACTGCTTTTGCCTTGGAGCCTCAACTTCTGTCCTCTCTGGACCTCCACGTTGACCCTCTGGACCTCCCCGTTGACCCTCAGGACCGTCCTCAGGTCATCTGCCTAATCGCCTTAAAGTCACTCAAAAGTCAAACACATTGTCCAACTCTGCCGAACTTTTCCAGGCCCCCCTTTCGTCCTTTGGCCCACTTGGCCTACGACATGATCCCTCGACACTTTCCTTTCACATCGAGGCTTTCATTTCACGCCAAGTCCTTCCTTTCACACTGAGGCTTTTCACTCATCATCCTCTCCCTCTTTTCAGCACCCTCTCCCTCTATTCATGATCCTCTCCCTCTTTTCGTCACCATCTGTCTCCATCTCTGTCTCCCTTCGGTCCTTGTCGACGTCCATTTGGCCTTCGATGCCTCCTAATGCCGGGATTGATGATAATGACAGTCGAAGCATATTGGACCAGGGCTGCAGCATGTCGTCTTTTCACACTTCTTCCATCTTTCTCTCCGGTTATCTTTCTCTCTCTGCTTCCATCCCATTCAATCATGTCGTCCCTCTCGCTCGGCCATTGTGTGCGTCGTCGTCGTTGTCGTCGTCGCTCACGTTGCAAAAATGTTTTGTTAACTAAATTTCCGTCGTTCGTTCGTTCGCACACTCCGCCAGATACTGTCGATGGTCATGATCTGAGCTTCGGAGACAGAGTGTGAATGGAGGATGAGCAAGAGTGGGAAAGGGGATGAGTGTGAGTGGGAGAGTGAGAAGGCGATGAGTGAGAGTGAGATGGGAATGGAGTGGTTCGAGGAAAGCCTTTTGGCAACTTTTGCAAAATATCCGCTTCAATGGGCTCGGCTCAAAATCATTTAGCGCCAATTTCAATGGAGCAACAGCAACAACAGTGACATTAGCCAGTGAAAACTACGACAACAACAACAAGATGTTGGAGAAGGATGACAACAACAAGATATTGGCGAAGGATGACAACAACAAGATGGTGAAGGATAACAACAACAACAATATGTGAATGTCTGCCATCACCAACATCAGCTCCAGGACCATCAGCATCAGTAGTCTCAGGAGCCAAAATTCTGCGATTTGCGGAGTTTCTTTCGGTCGACAATAAATCTTCACGCCATCTCGATGTTGGTTGAGGTTGGAGGGGATGAAGTGGAAAAGGAGAGAATTGAGGATAAAGGGAAGCAGAGGAGGCGAGAAATGAGTAGAAAGGGATGGAGAGGAGGATGAAGAGAAAGACCAGGAGTGAAAGGGAAATATAAATAAGGGTTATTGTTGTTGGTGATGTGAATTTGAAAACACACTGAAAACGATTCCTGTCAATCGATGGGAAAATTCTATAGAATTGAAGAAAAGTTTTGTTCAAAAAATTTTGAATTAATTTTCTTCGATATACAGAATCGTTTGACTTTAAAAATTATATTATTATTAAATACTATCCATCATTCTTACTATATTTTTTCAATCGAATTCTCTACATGATTTTTCAATCTCGATATTTTCCTACTTTGTTTTTCTATAAATGTTTTTCATTCATCCTAGTTTTCTTTTATAATATATATATATTTTTCTTTCTATTTTCACCGTTTTCCTGTTTTATTTCTTTCTTTTTTTTCCACTGTTTTTCTGTATTATTTCCTTCTTTATTTATTATCTTTTCTTTATGAAGGAGAGAGTTCAGTTTTCTCTATCAACACTCACTTTTTCTCTCAGTGCATTCATCGATGGATTTTGCTTTTTCATACACCACGGGGTTTCCGTCGTCAGATCAGACGACCAACAGACACACACACACAGAGTTTCTCACTCATACACACACACACATACGTGGACACTCTCCCATACATATACAGTTGCAGACACATTCAAACACTGAAATCACATACATTCATACAAATTCATTCATACACATTCACGCAAATTCATACCCATATTCACACATTAGTCGGCCAATTTGAGCGAAAGGAAAGTCGGAGTTTTGCATGTGGATCGATGTGGTAACGCCACTAGATCGCTGTGGCACTGCCGTACGTCGCCAACGTCACCGTCGACGTTGTCGTTATCGTTGTCGTGAGCGGGGTCGTTGACGGTGCCGCCTTCGATGATGTCGTTGTCGTTAGGGCTCTTGTTGTGATTGTTTGTTGTCGTTGTTGTTGTTAATATTGTTGTTGTTATTCCAATTGTTGTTGTTGCTGTCTTTGTTGGCCACAGTGAATGGAGTCTATTACGGGCGTGAAATAGTTCCCCACGGGACAATATCGGAAGTTCTAATGTCAGTGATTTATGTGTGAGTCTTTGACGCACACTCTCTCCATCTTTCTCTCCCTCTTTCTCTCAATCTCTCTCTCACTCTTCCCATCTCTCTCTCTTTATTTTTGTCTCCCACTCCTTTGTTCCCCTTTCTTTCATGGTCTCTTTCAATCTCTCACACACACATTTTGTTGTATTTATTTTGAATGCGAAATCTTCAAAAAGTCTCCTCACGTGAGAGAGAATGTAAATGGGGTTGAAGTAAGAAAGCGAGAGAGGGAGAAAAAGAGAGAGATCGACTGCTTGGGGCCTCCCTTGAAGCTCGACGAAAGCCGCATTCATCCCGTTTATTTAATGCGCTCCTTGGCCGGGTATAATTTATGAACTTTTCTCCAAGCGACGAAAGGACTCTGAATACAGAAGGCGAGACTCGAGTAGTAGAGGGAGAAACATATTCAGTGCAAGAAAAGGAGAAAGAATGAAAAAGAGAGAGCGAGATAGAGAGTATAATGTGTGGAGACTTTTAAATATTCATCAGCCTGCTGTTCATTGTGGTGGCGTCGACTCTGCCGTTGAATGACGAGCAAATGTGGCAGCAGCCATCGCTCTAAGTGGCCGAAGATGAGGATATAATTTGTGGAATAGCACTGATGGGATTTACGAGGGTCGCTCGAGGTGGGTGGAGAATGAAGGAAATGGGCGGAGTCTGAGCTAATTTATGAATGGAGTTTGGCTTCTGAATCTGTTGGGTTCACTTGAAGATATTTTAGGGGAATATCGGGTTTTATTTGTATTTATCTTTAAATATTTTGGTATGTTCTATGAAAAAATTTCGTTTATTGTTTTTGGATTCTTTCTTTAATTATTTTTGGGGATCTTCTTGAAGAGATTTTTAAAATTTTTTTTAAATATTTTTGGTGTCTTCTCGAGAAATATTTCGTTTTTTATTTTATTTGATAATTTTTGGTGTCTATTTATTTTCTCTGAAGAAATTTGTTTGTTGAAACTTGTGTGAATATTGTTTTTTGTGTTCCCCGAAGAGATTTCTGAAATCCGAGATTCTCTTAGACATTTTATGACATTCATATTCATGGCTCTTAAAACCGAAAATCTCTTTCAATCACATTCGTAATAATAAACCATAAAAATACCTAAAGATTCCTCATAGTCGTCAGCATATGGAATATTTTGTAATGTGTGTCCTTCTGAAAATTTTGCAATTTTTGTTTCTCTGAAATATTTTGTCCTTTTGAAATATTCTTCAATTTGAGTTCAACTGAAATATTTTGCAATTTTCGTACTTCATTGGGATATTGGAATTTAAAGGCACTACTTTGAATTTCTCGTTTATGGTAACTACCTTGAAATTTTCGTATATTTTAAATTTCCCCTGGTATGGTAACTATTTGGAATTTCCCTTCGTAGCACTCGTCAGAAGTCCATTAAATACGCCCATAAATCTAGAGTTCTTCATGGTTTCGGTGTGGTATTTCAAAATGATCTTTCCACACGATTCTCGGAAATATTTCCGATTATTTTTCATTCCTCACACACCATCTACCATCATCACAAACACACTCGCAAACACAAATGTTGCATTGCGTTGCCAACCGATGAACACAACTCAAATATTACTACAATGGGAAACTTGTTCATGGCTCGATTTCCAACAACTCAGCCGAGTCCAACTCGGGGACACCTCAAAGGTCTCTCGAAACAAGCGTCTCTTTCTCCCCCACAGAAGCCCTAAACATGCGGTGGAGAGGGAGGAAGATAGAGAAGAGAGGGAGGTCAAGAGAAGCTGGAGGAAGTTGAAAACAATATGAGAAAATATAAACAAATTTCTCGAAAGCAAAATGTTAGTCAAAACAAGAAACGGAAACCACAAAAAATAAACGAAACTCAGAGATAGAAACGAAGGCCGAGAGAGCAGAAGAGAACGAGAAGAGAGAAGTTAGAAACAGAGAGAGAGAGAGACTGAAACCTAACGAGGGCAACAGGCGAGTGGGCGTGGCAGTCGATTGTGGGAGTGAGCAGAAGAAGAAGAAGAAACGACCACACAGTTTATTGGTCGAAAGGAAGTTCTCTCGGCCGACCATAGAAATGGAGTCGAAGTCGGAGTCTGGAATCATTATAAATTCATTAAGTCAGCTCTGGCCCAGAGGCACACGTACACAAAGACAAACACACACACACACACACACACACGTATACAAGTAGTCATAGACACAAGCATGGTAACGGTAAAATGCTGAACACAACAATACTACAACAACAACAAACACAAGCACAACACTTGGACACAGCAACTCCACAGCATGCACGATGTTTACTTGGCCAACTGGAAAAATCCGTCAGAACGAACGGACGACGACAGAGTGGACGAGACAGAGTGAGATGTGTGAAGGACATAAGGGAGAGGAAGAGAAGGAAGAGAAAGAAGTTCAAGTTGAAATTTTTCAAACTCCACACAGTTATATTTTCATATTCGTTGCGAGCTGTGATAAACAAGTGGAGTTGTGTTGTTGGAGAAATCGTGACTGGAGTCAAAACTCGACTCGAGATGACCAGGACAACATCGAGGAGGAAGGAGAGGACGATGAGGAGAAGGAATATGAGGCATAGAAAAAGAATATTAGGTGGATGAATATGAGGATGAAGAATATGAGGACTAGGGATATGAGAAGTGTGAGGACGAAAAGGACGATGAATATGAGCATGAGGTTGACGTTGATGACGATGTTGATGACGTGGACGATGAAGTTGTTGCCGTCGGAGTTCAAGTTGTTGTTGTTAGGAACGTTTTGTTGCCTTCTGTTTAGTTGTTGTAGTGTTGCCTTTTGTTCTTTCGTTGTTGCCTTTTGTTCTTTCGTTGTTGTCTTTTAGTTCTTTCGTTGTTGATTTTTGTTGTTGTTCGTTGTTGCTGCCCCTGTTAACGATGACGATGACAATTGTTGGTGAATTCCGTATGAGCAACCACAAGTTTACACACATCGGTGACGCCGATGAGAGACTCGTTTGCACATTCACATTCGCATTTGACAAATAAACTCACTCTGGCTGTCTCGATTTCTTCCACTTGCAAATGCAATGATAAGGAGAGAGAGAGAGAGAGCGAGTTAGAGAGAGAAGGGAAAGAAAAAAGAATGACGTACATATGATTAAATCTTAATTGAGTTTCGAAATAATAAATGAGAAAATTTCCCAGATAAAAGGATTAAGAAATGGATGAGAAGGTGAGGTGAGGAAGAGTGAAAGAGAAATAAGTTAAATAGGAAAAGTGGAAGAAGTGGAAGAGCAAGAGTGAAAGAGAAAGAAGTGAAAGAGAAAGAAGTGAAAGAGGAAGGAGTGAAAGAGGAGGAAGTGAAAGAGGAGGAAGTGAAAGAAGAAGAAGTGAAATAGGAAGAAAAGAAACAGGAAGGAGTGAATGAACTGACAATGAAAAAAAAACAAGTTAAACCGGAAGGAAACGATGCCCAAGAAAAGGCAATCAAGAGGAAGTTCGATGATTACAAAAAGTATCAGAGACACTTGAGTTTTTTTCCAAGGGGATGAAGCATCCTCTAAAGAGTGGATCATAAGGAGATCATAAATCAATCAAATGTTGACAGCTAAGGCAGAAAATGACAGTCCTCAAACAAGAAAAAAAAAAAACAGCTGGAAAATGCCGCATCAATTGACAATAAATCGCAAATGCCGACAGCGAATATTTAAATGAGACAACAAAACAACACGAGGAATAACAACAAAAAAACATGAGGAATTACAACAAAACAACACGAGGATTAACAACAAAACAGCATGAGGAATAACAACAAAACAGCATGAGGAATAACAATAAAACAACATGAGGGTTGACAACAAATCAATGAAGAAGACTAAATCTCTAAACAAGAACTACAGACCCAAGAACAAGTGTAAGAAGAACAACAATAAGAAGAATAATAATAACAACAATAATAATAATAATAACAAGAAGACCAACAACAACAACAACAACTGGATCATCTCTAAAGCAATAAAGCAGCTGTCATAATGATGCTACGACTAAACCCAAGGGACCAAAGTCCAAGAGGCCGACAGACGAAACGAAAGCGACCTTCAAAAGACGATCAGAAAATAATGCGAGATATCAATGGTTGAGCAGGATGAAGGAGGAAGTGAGAGGGAGAAGAAGGAAGAGATAGAAATTGAATTGATTGAGGGAGACAAAGAAAAAAAACTCTGAGAGTGAGAAGAAAAACAAAGAATCATTTTCTAATCTGAATTTGTTAAACACAGCAGTATCAACAGAGTAGCAACAACAGCTATCGAATAAAACAACAATATTATAATATGAAGAGCAAGAACAACGAAGAGAGGAAAAATGAGAGAAAGAAAAAAAAAAAGAAAGAATGAAAGAGAGAGAGAGAGAGAGAGAAAGTGAAGCAACAACATGTTTGCCGCATGAATTGGCGAAATCATGGCACGTTCTGCATAAATAAGTAAGAGAAACAACGCCAGGATGAATAACAAGAACAATAATGGTAAGGACAACAATAAAGGGAACAACAACAACAACAACAACTATGAAACGAACAACAAGGACAACAACAACAACTATGAAACGAACAACAAGGACAACAACTATGAAGCGAAAAACAACAATAACGATAGCAACATCAATAGAATCAACAACAAAAGCAATAGCAAACAACGATGACGACAGATTCAGCTGAAGCAGATGAAGAACAGAGACAAGTACAACTACAAGAATAGAGTGTGACCACAGCAAAAAATAAAAATACGAAAAACAACAACAAGAAGAACAAAAACAAAAAACAAAAACAAACACAAAACAAAAAAATATTTTCTTAAATAAATTCCACAAAAGTGAATGGATGAATGCGTGGCTGTCGGAATCTCCAACGGCTCCAACGAACGCCCAACAAATTCACGTCCAAATCCTGAAGGAGTCAACCGAGTCACACACACACACACTCATACACAGACATACACACACACACACACAGAGAAATCCCGATGTGGACGCATGAAGAATATAAGAGAATGAACTAAGAGAAAGAGACAGACAGACAGGCAGAGGAACAGACGTTGGGATAAGGAGGAAGAAAGAGGGATAGAGAGAGAGAGAGAGAGAGAGAGAGAGAGATGAGAGTGTGTTACAAGGACAAAAAAGTATGAACAGGGCGACGGTTGAAGAAGGAAATGAAGAGAAAGGCATGAAGAATCGCGACGAATGCAAAAAATTCGATCAACTTCAAAATCAATTGATTCAATCGGCAACTGCGAAGGACGTGCGGACGGCAGACAGACGGATGAAAGGCAGGAAGAGAGACAAAGAAGAAGAAAAAAATAAAGTTGAAAGCAAAAAATTAGAGAATAAAAAGTGAAAGAAAAAAAATGAAAGAAAAGAAAAATGAAGAAAAAAATTAAAGGAAAAAAGTGAATGGAACAAATTTAAAGGAAAAAGTGCACAAAAAATTTAAAAAAAATGTAAAAAAAGCAGAAGCGGAATAAAATGAAAAACGGCGTGAAGAAAAAAGGAGCAAATTGAAGAAAATTGAGGAGGAAGTCGGTCTCGTCCCATCTCGTGGAGGTCGTGCGGCTGGCAACATGTGTTCCACGACAACATCGTCACGTCAGCAGCGAGAGGTGGAGTGGGAAAGAGAGAGTGGGAAAGGATGACAGAGAGGCAAAGAAAAATATATGGTGGGCGTTGACGAAAAATGAAGCTTCCGTTCTTCTGGCGGATGTGTTGCCACCATCTGATTTCGCATGCGATTCTCGGTTATCGCAGGATTTTCGAATCTCGGGCTAGGACGGAAGAACCTCGGAACAGGACGGAAGAATCTTGAAGATGAAGCAGGAGATGTAGGACGAGATGAAGTGAAATAAAAAGGACATCGGTCACTGCGAACGACGGATCGGTCAGTGCGAAGAGGGAGAAGGAGAATATTTGGAGATTTGCTGGAGAGAGGGACGAAGAGAAGGTTGGAAAAAATTCGTCAAGAGAGGTTTCAAGGAAAAGTTCAACATGATGTTGAAGAGATGAAAATAAGATCCTAAAGCAACTGAAATGAGAAGATGGATAAGAAAAGGATGAGGATGAAGAAAAGTTGAAAAAATAAAAGTCGAAATTTGATGTGAGATAGAGAGAGGAGGAAAGAAAAATAGAGAGAGAGAGAGAGAAGAAAAAACAGAGTGCAAGTGAAGAAAAGAGAGAGAGAGAGGAGGACAGAAAAATAGAGAGCAGGAGAGAATTTAAAAAGTTTGTGAATTTCTAAAGTTCGGGGAAAACTTTTAAAATTGTGCCAAACTTTCAACGAAAGGACGACGCATGTCGTGAAGAGGAATTTGACAAATAAAGGCAGGAGAATGAAGAAATGAGAAATTCACAGAAGAGAAACAGGAGAATGGAGGCGAAGGAGTGTAGAGAAGAGAAGAAATTAAGAGAGATGGAAATCAAAAAAAGACCAACGAACGAGGGTCAAAATGGGAATCTTGAAAAATATTCGATGTAAAAAACAAGAAATTGAATTGAGGTTGGAGAAAGGAGGAAAATTCTTGAATTGCACAATGAGATAAATTGCGGATGAAATAGAAATTGAATAAGACGGAGTAAGAAAGAGACAGAATTTTGTAATTAATGAGAGCGATGAAAATTTATCCTATTTTCAGACAAATAATTGTCGCAATGACCCCTTAAAATTGCGATTTAGGGCTGAAGCGTAAAAAAAAGAAGACAACAAAATTTGAACTGAGAGAGAGAGAGAGAGAGAGGGAAAGAGAAAGCGTGGGAGTGAGATGACAAGTGTCGAAAAAGGCCTAGCAAAATCAATTTCGCTAAAAATATCGAAAACGACAGCTGCAAACAAATTGATTCAAATTTCTGAGACGCGTCCTTTTTTCGCTCGCACCCTCGCCGCAAGGACATGCGGCGATAACGGCGACAAAATCAACAAGAACAAAAATTTGCAACAATAACAAGAATATAAAATGAAAACAAAAATAACAACAATCAAGTCACGCCTTTACAAATATTTATGCTTATCGCTGGGTCTCAGGAGGTGAAGAGAAAAAGGGAATACAAAAACAAAGGACAAAATAAGAAAATAAGAAGAATAAAAATGGAAAAAAATTAGAACAAAAAATTAAGACAACAAGAAATAATAAAAATAAAAAATGGAAAAAAGATAAAAATGGAAAAAATATAAAAATGAAAAAAAAAATATATATAAAAAAATTTTAAAAATATAAAAAGAATTCAGAATATAAAACAATATAAAAATTAAGAAAACATGATTAAAATAACATAAAGAGGAAAAGTCGGAGGAGGGAAAGTGAGTGACTGAGAAAGTGTGAGAGTGAGTGACAGAGAGAGAGAGAGAGAGAGAGAGAGAGAGGTGGTCAAAAATTACTGGGCGTGTGATGGAAACACTGGTGGAGCTCTCCGCCCCCTTTTCTCAGTCGACTTGGAATGGAAGTAATATCCTGGGCGGATGTTCTTATCGTTGTTGTTGCAGTTGTTCTTGCCCTTCTTGTTGCTGTTGTTCTTGTCGATGTTGTTCTTGTTCTTCTTGTCGTTGTCATTGTCGCTGTTGTTGTCGTTATTGTTGTCATTGTAGCCTTTATAGTAGAACTTGATGTCGCCGTTGTTGTCAATTGCAAATTGGCGCTGTTGCTGATGACGACTCCTCCCACTAACATTTCCTTCGTAGTCAACGCCTTCCTGCTCATTCTTTCTCATTCTTCATCTTTATCCTCATTCTTAGTCTTCATCCACATCCTTAGTTTCATTTTTGCTCTTCACCTTCAGAGTCTTCATCATCATCCTAATTCTTCGTCTTCCTCCTCGATCTTCATCATCACCCTTATCCTTAGTTTTCCACTTCCTGATTCTTAGTTTAGTATTCCTTTCTACGTGTTCTCCTCCTTCTTCTTTTGATCTCTTCACCCTCATCATATTCATCGTCTTCTCCTCCTCCTTCTCCTTCAACCTTTTCCTTCTCATGCTCCCCAACTTCAGCATCAGCTCGACTCCCGCTGTCGCTGCTCCTCAGTCAGACCGGATTTCCGGTAATTTTTGTCAACTGACAGCGAGAGGGAGGAATGAGGGAGGCAATGATAGAGTGAGATAGAGAGAAGTAAAGAATTTTAGGGAGAGGGAAAGTGAGTGAGGAAGTGAGTGAGGGACGAGATATATAGAGGAAAAGATTGTGAGCTAGTGAAGGAGAGAGGTGACGATTGTAAGCGAGCGAAAGAGAGAGGTTATGAGTTGTAGATTGTAAGCGAGCGAAAGAGAGAGGTTATGAGTGTGAGAAAGTGAGAGAATAAGAGTATGAGTGGGTGGAGATATCAGCGAGGTGACGAAAAAAATGGTTTCAATGGAAGCTGATGATCTTTGACAGTTACGACAGCAGTTACAACAACAAGAAAAGAAGGAACAACAATAATAACGGAAAAAGAAAAAAACAACAACAAAAAAATAAAATAAAATAAAAGCACATATCGAAAAGGAGCAACAATATAAAAAACAAAACAAATTAAATCCAAAAAAAAATTACAACAATAAAAATTACCAACAACAATATAAATGTGTACAACAAAGTCAACGACAAGAACCGTGAGCCGAAAAACAAGAACAACAACAATAACAGCAAAAAAAAACACATCGGGTGACAAGAGATTTCAAGTGTTGTTGTCAAGTGGGAGAGAAAGACTGAGTGCGGAAAAGACAGAGAGAGAGAGAGAGAGGGAGAGGGAGAGAGTGAGAGTCAGGTGGAAGGATAAAGAATAATGAATAATAAAAATTCAACATTCCTGTGAAGTATTCGAAATAAATTTTCACCCTCAACGATAACAGCATCAACTGCAATCAACAATTGCAAACAACAGGAACCAATTACAACAACCGCTGTAGAAAGTGCATACAAAAACAAAAAACAACAAGAACAATAATATTAAAAATAACAACAAGGACAATAATAACAAAAATAACAACAAGAACAATAATACTAACAATTACAACAATAAAATCAACAACAACATCGATGAGAACGACACACAAAAGCAATTTCATCGTTGACAACGGTGACAGCAACAAAGTCAACAACGCCTTCAGCAGCAGCTTCTGCAGCAGCATCACAACAGCAACAACAACTACAACAATTTGAAAACAACTTGGTCAGAATAACGAGAAAAAAATGGTGGCTTGTCCCGGAAATTACAAAATCAATAATAACAAAAATAATTGAAAAACAAAAATAATAAAAATAACAAAAATAATAAAAATAACAAATATAACAACAATAATAAAAATAACAATGAAAATAACAACAATAAACATAACAATAACAACAACAATATAACAACAAAAATAAGGAAAATAAGTTAAATAAAATAAAATCAAAAACAGCAAAAAACAATAGTGAGAAAAACAACAACCAAGAGGTATAAAAACAACAACAAGAAAAGAAGCAGCAGCTGTTGTTCATCTCCTTCATTTTCAAAACGTTGTTGTTGTTGTTCTTGATGTGTTTGCCGCTGATGTTGTTTTTGTTATTGATGTTGATGCTTTTGTTTGTTTCTTGTTTATGGTGTTCACAGTGTTGTTGTTGTTGTTGCTGTTGACACTGATAACAGACAACAGCAGCGACCTCTGCGAACAAATTCGCGTATAGTGAAGAGCAACAAAAATAACAACGATTACAACAACAACTGAAACAACAAGAACAGAAGTAAAACAAAAACCAACAATTTATTCCAAAAAAAAACAAGGACCAAAAATTCACGTCGCACCCAGAACCAGAATTCAATTGTTGTTGTAGTTGTCGACCTTTTTTGTTATTATTGTTGACGTGTTTATTGTTGTTGTTGTTGTTGTTGTTGTTTTGACGCCTTCTTGTTTGACCCCACTGTTTTTTGTTGTTGTCACATTGTCTTTGACGCATTAAGCGTAACGAAAGAAAAGAGAGAGAGAGAGAGAGAGAACGAGAGCTCGAAACAAAGGCAAAATGAAAAGGGAGGAGAAAATATGGAAAAAAACATTAAAAAAAAGAGAAAAAATATGAAAAAAAAGAAGAGAGAAAAAAAAAACAAAAGAAAATTGAATAAAAACAAAAAAAAAATAGGAATGAAAGAAAACAATTCGTGTATGAAGGACTGCGAGTCGAGAATGAAAAGGACGAGGGGAGGAAAGAGGAAGAAGGCGTTGGGTGAAAAGGACGAAAACGGAGGATGAAAGGGACGAAGGCGAAGAATGAAAAGGACGACGTCGGAGGATGAAAAGG